>ML883190.1:0-11757 GCA_009831015.1 Picea engelmannii | reverse complement strand
AGGCGATAGCCCGGGGCCGATAGGGTTCGGGGAAACGCCCCAAAATTTGTTTCTGGGCAGTTTTTGTTATTTTTAGCAGTTTTCTAAATTAATCCTGTATTAAGGGATTAGGGTTTTGGTATCTATGGAATACCTAAAAACATTGTATATATATTGTATGGTGAATGGTGAAATTCGATATAATGAATATAATAAAGGTTTTGTCGGTTGAGGGTTTCCGGTATAAAATCTCTTTGTACTTTGTGTATGAGCCATTAATTAAATTTTGTTTTTGTTAAGAATCTATATGCATTTCTTTACTTCACAGGTTTAAAACTTACAAAGAGGTAGAAGAACAATTCACAATGACAGAGCTCAACCCAGATTGCATGGAAAAGGAATCCACTGATCAGATCATGGACACACAGGTCAAGGGAAATAACTAACAAAAGTTCCAACTTTATCGTGTTGTCAAAGCAGGGCAACTCCTGCACCAAGGAAAGTGGCTCACCCGAGGCCAAATTCAACAAAAATTTCCTCATATGATGGGGTAGATCAATGAAAGGGAGACCATTTCTTCCCAAGGGGGAGGATTGATCGAGGTGGATATTAGTGACCACCCACCTATTTTAACTGGCTCATATACAAATTTTATCTTGGAAGTTTCAATTTTCAGTTTGGCAGTTGTTTTCTAGATTTTCGAGTCCTGAACTTACAAGGCCATTTTTAGGCCCTAAACAACATTTTTTGGGCCCTCCACGGTCACACTATAAAAATAATTACCGTGTGATGGTATAATGTGTGGTCCTCGGATACACTTTTCCAATGGGATATTGTGCGCCTAAAACAAAGATCATATGGAAAAGTTAGGATCTCATGAAGTTCATGTACAAACTTACCCCAATGGGGCCCACGTGACTTTTGGTGATTCATCTCCTATAGTTCATCTCCTATGGTTAGGGTTTTGGATGTCTAGGGTTTTGGAATTCATGTTTGATGTAAAATTTCCTTTGGAGCTTCATTGTAATCATCTTCTTACAAATTAGTTCAACCGTCACATATCTTCTCAGAGATAAGCCACCACCATTCTAGCAAGCTTGTTTCAATCTGCATTTTATAGTTTCAACATATTTCCTTATTGCATAGAAGCCATG
This sequence comes from Picea engelmannii, assembly GCA_009831015.1. Lineage (NCBI taxonomy): Eukaryota > Viridiplantae > Streptophyta > Pinopsida > Pinales > Pinaceae > Picea > Picea engelmannii. The sequence goes on along the minus strand of ML883190.1, from coordinate 10,624 downwards.
TTTTACTGTATCTCTATTATTGTTCATTCTATCTCTTTGTTCATAATATATATCTGTATTCATTTTCTTCTACTCATAAAATATGGATCAAACATTTTGACCTTTTTAGGTGGACGTAGAACTTGGAGATGAATCGTTGTTCCTCCAAAGGATCCTCCCTCATGCACTAGGATCATATTTGTCATGAAAATGCTTTTCTTCCTCCAAAACGCCAAGTTTTCATCTCCACCACCAAATATTGCCCCTAGGGTTACGTCAAGCCCTCCAAGTGTGATGTTTTGACCTCAAGAAGGTGAGGTCCTCCAAGGTTCCTCTCAATCCTCCAAATTTTTTCATGATCATCCGGTTGCATGGGTCATGGTATCCATCCTGTGAGATTTATGCCCCAAGGAAGCCCAATACATGATTTTTCTTCCAAAACTATCCACCAACTAGGTCCTGAAATGAAATATAATACACCCTCCAAGGATCTCAAGTCAAATGCACCTTGATAACTAAATCAAATCAATATAAGAGATACCTAAACATTTGCATCAAAAACCACCTCATCAAACTAGGCAAGTGCTCAAAGACCCTACATAATTTTCCAGGTTTAGGTATGGAAGGGTTCATAATGTGACCTATTGGATGAATCATACCTCAAGTTTAGGAGTGTTTCCAAAGTGGACCCCTCTCTAAGTCATGTGGAGAAGGTGAATTGGATGGGGGAAACACTTTCGGACTTGGGTTTTACGACATACAAGGGATCGTAGTGACTCATTTATGGTTTCCTTTGTAGAGGGTGTGTTTCACCTTCGTTTTCAATGTATCCTTTTTCGAAGCCCATTTATTTATTTTAATTAATTAAGGTCCAAACACTAGGTACTCCCTATGGGTTAATCGATTAGCTTGGGGGTAGTACAAAGGTGTCACTTGAAGGGATAGTTACACATAGTTCCATGGGGGTATAGTCTATCTTGTAACGTACTTGTGTATATCCCTCAACTAGTGGGACATTTATACATATGTGTTTTCTTTTCTGGGTCTCTGATTTCTTAGGAGAAACATGATATGGATTTTATGAGAAAAATGAAATCAATACAGATTATTATCAAAATATTCTTAACATAGAATAACATATATATAGTAAAATTGGTTTCTATTCAATAAGGAAATATGTTGAAACTATAAAATGTAGTGGACAACAAGCTTGCTAGAATGGTGGCGGCTTATCTCTGAGAAGAGATCTGACAGTTGCGCTCATTTGCAAGAAGATGATTACAATGAGGCTCTCAAGGAATTTTTACAATAAAAAGCACTTTCAAAAACCATATAAATCCAGAAACCTAACCCTAGGAGATGAAGCGCCAAAAGTCATGTGGGCCCTGTTTGGGTAAGTTAGTACATCAACTTCCCGGGGTCGTAAATTTTGCATACAATCTTCATTCTAGGTGCACAATAGCCCATTGGAAAGGTCTATCTGAGGACTACACATTTTTTATGTGGAGATCCTTACCCATGTTGACTTTGGCTAGCCCTAAAAACATTGTTTAGGGCCTCAAAATGGACCCGAAAGTCAAGGACCTGAAAACTAGGAAAAAACTCCCAAATTGGAAAACTCCCAAAATGAGCTAGTTGAAATAGGTGGGAGTCCAACGACATCCATATGGATCAATACTCCCCCCTTAAGAATAAGTGGCCTCCATTGCATTGATTTCCCCCATTAGATGAGGAAATTTTTGTTGAATTTGACCCTGTGTGAGCCACTTGCCTTGGTGCAGGAGCTGCCCTACTTTGACAACTCGATAATGCTGGGTCTTTGGTTGGCGAGTGTTGTTGACATGTTTGTACACAATATGATCACTAGATTCTTGTTCAATGCGGTAGATGTTGAGACATATTGGTGTCAGTTGTTTTTGTATCTCTCAGGTGTGCAATAATGGTGGGAAATAAGGTCGAAGGAGATCCACGTTGAACACTGGGTGCAGGCCAAGGAAAGGAGGAATGTTGAGATCAAAATAATTATCACCCATGACCTTGGTGATGGTGTATGGCCCATAATGGAGTGAGTGAAGCTTCCAATGGGGTTCAGTAAGGTGTTCTTTCTACAAATGCAACCAAATTTTGTCGCCCACCTAAAACTTATGTGGTACCTGGTGTTGATCATGGCACTTATTGTACTTGTCATTGGACTTTTGTACGATATCTTGAACTCATTGATGGATGTGTTGGATCCACTCAATGAACCGAGTGTCTTTGTCAACTTTAGTTTGAGCAGGAGATGAGTTGTATGAGGTGACCACAAGGGGTAGTGCAACATCTATGGGACCCAATGGTTGGAATCCCAAACCCACCTTAAAGGGGTTGTGGTTAGTTGAGCTATGCAAGGCTTGGTTGTAGCTATGATGGACATAGGTAAGAATCTCATCCCATGTGCGAGGGTTCTTGGAATTATACATGTGCAAGATATGAATGATCATTCAATTTATGACCTCAATGTTTCCATATGTTTGGGGTTGGAAGGTGATGGATTTGTTGAGAATAGTGTCCAGAAGTGACCAGAGGCTCAACCAAAATGTGATGATAAATCAAATATATTGATCTGAGACAATGGTTTGTGGGATTTTAAAATGTACCTAGACTTGTTCAAAGAAGATCTTGGTAGTGGCCTATGTTATGATGCTCTTCTTGTAGGCAGTCATAATCGCCATCTTACAAAATCGATCAACAACCACAAAAACATAGTTATTTCCCTACTTGGTGGATGGGAGGCCCGACATGTAGTCCATGTAGATGGATTCCCATGGCCTATCAGGAGTAGGAAAAGGGGTGTACAAGCCCTGTTTCTTAGTGGCCATTTTATCAATAGCATAGGAGGGGTAGCACTTGATATACTTTCTTACCTCCTCTCAAAGTTTTGGCCAGTAGAAACATTTTTGCACCATTTCCATTGTCATTTAGACCTCTAAGTGTCCTTCCACCTGACTATAGTGGGATTCCCAGATCATCTTCGCTCTCTCACTTGATGGAATGTAGATATGGCCCAGATGACACAACAACCCATCCTTAAGATGGAAATTAGTGACAACTGCATTTGCACCCAACATTTGGTAGGTGTTGGAAAATTCCAGGTCTGTCTCATAAATTTGGGGCCATCAAGAGGTCTCATGGACACAAGAGTCTAGCATTGTGGTGAGTTTCATGAATGGATGTTTATTGAGGAAATAAATGACATGGTTGGTGCTTCCTATTCTATACTTGATGTTGAGGTGGAATTTTTTCAAGTATGTGGACCACTTCTGATGGCAGTCATTCTACAATATACCTTATGTCTACATGAACTGCAGTGGCTTATGATCAATGTGGATGAGTGTCTCCTTCCCAATAATGTAATGTCTTCATTGGTGACAGGTTTGAACAATGGAGTGCATTTCATTGTCTTAAGTAGGGTACTTACTGAAAACATCTGATAGTGTCTCACTATGATAGGCCATGGGGTGGTTGTACTAAGTGAGAATGGTGCCCACAACATATTCTAAAGCATATGTCTCAATCTCAAAAGGATTTTACATGTCCGATAGTGAAATTATTGGGCTTGAGCACAAGAGCTACTTCAAATCATCAAACTCTTATTGTTGGGACCATCCCCACACAAATTTATCCTTACCACCACCCTTGGTTACTTGGCTGAGGGCCCATGCAATATGGGATAATCCCAACACGAACCTACACTAGAAATTGGAAAGAGCCAAGAAGATCGGAAGCTTGGTGAGTGTGGTTGGGGTTGGCCAGTCACGGATGACTTGGATCTTGGTTGGATCCATATCAACACCATGCTTATCAACAGAGTAGGTAATGGACCCTGTCCATGCCAAAGGAGAATTTTTCAAAGTTGGCGTGTAGCTTGTGCTGCTGTAGGGTGTGCAAAACCTGTTGAATATGCTTCAAGTGTTATTCCCAAGTCCTAATGTAAATAAGAATGTCATTGATATACACCACTACAAAAGTATTGGTGAATGGTCACAGGATATCATCCATCATCCTCATGAAATTGGTTGGATCATTTGTCAAGCCAAAGGGCATAACCAACCATTCGAAAAGACCTTCCTTTGACTTGAAGGTAGTCTTCCGTACATTTTCCTCTTCTATCGGGACCTGGTGGTAGCAATATTTCATATCAATATTACTGAACTATTTTTCCCTCGTGAGATGATCAAGGAGGTCATCGATTCAGGGAATCGTGTACTAGTTTTTGACTGTGATTTTATTCAAGGCCCAGTAATCAATGCAGAGTTTCCAGGTTCCATATTTCTTTTCTACCAAAATGAGTTTTCTCCAGCAAGGTGATGAGCTGGGATAGATGTGCCCCTTGTGGATTAGTTCTTGGACCTACCACTTGATCTCCTCATTCTTTAACAGAGAGCAGCGATATACTGGCCCATTGGGCAGCAGTGCGTAAGGGGTCATATTGATGGGGTTGTTGACCTGACAGTACAGAGGTACCCTTGTAGATCAGTAGAGGATATCCGAGTACACTTCCATGACCTTATCCACATGCTTCTTCTATGTGGATAGGTTGGCCACAGAGACCTTGGATATGGCTATGCTCTTTTTCTCATTTTGAGAGTGAATCATGAAGAAGAAAAACTTCCTCGTCTGAGACATGAACTTCCTACATTGCTTGGCAGAGATAAAGGAAATAACATTAGGTGGGACTACCTCTGGTATCCTATATAATTTCTTGTTCAAATTAATAATAACACTGTGAGGCCTAGACTCATATACAACATGACATTTCCATAAATATGGTTATCCCAAAATAACATTACAAACTTTGAGAGGGGAAACATCAAATAATTCCTCATCTTTGAAGGGCTTGATGTTGTATGACAGGAGACATTGTTGGTTGATGCAGATGTCGCTTCCTTGGCGAAGCCATCCAATGGTGTAGGGTTACGGCTGTGACATTTTCAGCAGGGTGAGTCGCTTGACAACCTCTACTGATATGAGGTTCTTCTGGCTATTTCTATCAACAATGAAGTGCAACGCGATACCCTTCACCCACATTTGTGAATGAAAAAGGTTCTCTCTTTCCTATGGCTCCTCCGGTTCACCGAGATGGATCTTGGTGGTAGCAATGGTAGCACTGGGTTCTGAATCAATGATCTATCTCCCCCTTTCTGGATCTAAGTCAAATTCGAAACTCACATCTGATTCAGAGGATTTCACCTCAGCCACCAACAACTTCTTTGTGTGGCAATCAATAGTGTTATGCCAGGGGCTCTTATGGAAGTCGCACCACTTCCTAGTATCTTTCTTTGTCTTTTTGGTGTCCTTGTTTTCTTGCAGTCTAGACTTTTTTTCCTGAGGTGGTCTGTCTTTTATCTATCCTTTGTTCTACGATTTGGGGCAACCCTTTCCTGGATTTTTCTATGAGGGGTTCCCAGGCCCAAATTGTTGCATTTTTTTTTGAGCTTCTGCTCGATTGTGACAACATATCGGTAGGCCACACCCAAGGATGATATGTCCAAGAACTAAATTTTATCCTGTATGTATATACGTAGACCACCACGATACTTCTGCACCATATGTTACTCAAAATATTTAATACCCATCTTGGTGAGCAAGGTATCGAAGATATTTATGAACTCAGGCACTGCTTGGTATCTTTCCTGCCACAGTGTGGTCCATTTTGTATACAGGTTTTCATAACTTCCAAAAGGGTCATATTTTTCCTTAATATCATCCATGAAGGACTCTCATATGATGACGAATGTAACTAATGAGGGTTCCTTTGTTTCATTCTGCTCACAGAAATTTTCCCACCAATATTTGACATGCAGAACAACTTTGAGGAGCACAGAAGTAATATTTTATCTATTCGAAACATTATGGATAGAGAAATAACCTTCTATCATATTAAACCATTTGTCTACATCATCTTCGTCTATCTCACGTTCAAAGATAGGAATATCAAAGTTGATTTCTATCTTTAAGGGGTCGTTGCCTCCATTTGAGGAAGATGTGTCGCATGTTGGTAGTCACTGAAGGATTTATGAAAAAATATACCTCATCTCATTCCTCTGTTGCATGGGAGATTCCTCGAGTAACACTTTTAAAGGATATCCTATCCTGTAGTATTTATTTTCTCCCACCATGAGAGGTTGCTTGGGCATGCAAGATCATTTTTCCTCAAGAGAAACAAGCTCGAGAGCCAATTCTTTGAACCTTGACCTCGTTGGGGACATGCATTAAGAACGACAAGGAGAAGACTTCTCTGATACCACTGATCCATATTTTCTAAGAAAAATGAAATGAATACAGATTATTATCAAAATATGTTTAATAGAAAGTCAATAAGGAAATAAGTTGAAACTGTAAAATGTTGTGAAAAACAAGCTTGCTAGAATGGTGGCATCTTATCTCTAAGAAGAGATGTGACGGTTGTTCTCATTCGCAATAAGATCATTACAATGATGATCTCAAGGTATTTTTACAATAAACAGGAATCTCAAAATCCCTAGACATCAAAAAACCTAAACCTAGGAGATGAAGCTCCAAAAGTCATGTGGGCCCCGTTTGGGTAAGTTAGTATATCAACTTCCCGGGGTTGTAAATTTTGCATATGATCTATGTTTTAGGTGCATGATAGCACATTGGAAAGGTCTATCTGATGAATACACATGCGTCTTGTGGCAATTCCTACACATATATATGGTGGGGAGCCCTAAAAACATTGTTTAGGGCCTCAAAACAACCTCGAAAGTCAAGGACCCAAAAACTAGGAAAAAACTGTCAACCTGTAAAACTGCCAAAATGATCCAGTTGGAATAGGTGGGAGGCCACTGACATCCATGTATATCAAATCATTTCATTGTTCTAAATACCTCTTTGGGTGAGAATTTGGAAGGTTCATAGTATGAATTTTATATTTTTCCAACTACATTCCCTCTGGGCCTTCAACCCCTTTTTCTCGTGAAATGAGGAAACATCCCTTCTTGTGTCAGTACACCTAGAAATCCCAAATGATAAGGAGATGAGGATATGATGTGTGGAAAGTGTAAAGTATGGTCAGGAAAGGTATGATAAACTATCAAGGATACCTCCTAGTAGAAAACCTATCCCTAAGGGTTACCAATTACTAGGGAGAAATGTCAACAACCAACATGAAACAAGGAAAATAGCATAATTTCCAAGAAAACATTATGTAATCAAAAGTAGTTTTAAATGAAGAAAACTCAAATGCCTCAAATATTGAAATGACACTCATCATGATTCTTGGATTATACCTCATGGAGCAAGACCCAATATCCTTCGAAAGCAAATTGATGTCATGGATACCCTCATGATGAACCCGAGATCTGTGGTGGTGAGGTGGGTCTCTATCTATGAAAGTGGATGTTGTCATCCATATTCCTCTTGGTACTCCATGTTTACAACCTGAGGGCCTCAAGACATCATCTCCTTAGTTATCACTAGGAAATGAGGATAACATCTGGCTCCTACTTGGGGAAATGTACTCATTTTAGAGTGCATGAGAACTGAAAACATCTTCTAGTTGGACCTATGCCTACACTGGAAAATATAGTTTTAAAACCTAGGGAGGTTCTATCACCCTTCATCCATATACATCAAATTCAAAAATAAAAAATAGTAACTAATATAGAAAAAAAAAATTGCAATTTTTTTTTTTAGTTTCTAAACTAAATATGTAATACGATTAAAGCAATATGAAAGTAGAGAAAAATGAAACATGAAATGAAACTAAATTACCATGAGAAATCAAAATGCAAATTTAGGAAATCAATATGACCTACCTACTTACCTCGGGCCCTAAAAATCAAACAATAGGTGATGTCAAATGAATTCATACAACCAATGAAACCACATGTCCATTATTTCATCAAGGTATCTCCCCCTCTTCTTAATCATGTAATACCATAAAGACAAGTTCAACACAAAATAATAATGAGAATGAATAGACATATAATCAATCATAAAAATAAAATCATGGATATGGGTGGGAGGGAGGAGATCCTCGTGGAAAGAGAAAGTGCAATCCTAATAATCTAGGAAATCCTTCTTCTAGTGATATCCACAAGCCCGTTCAACCCATCTCTAAATAGGACTACCTTATATAGAAAATGGCCCATCTTCATCTATGCACAAAGGTCCACTACTTTTTAAAGACTAAGAGGAGATCAAAGATCAGAAGAAGATGACATGGACTCCCAGAGACAAATATAAGAGCTAAGGGACAACCTCCTATATAGAGGAAGAAATATTTCGGCTACTGAAATATTTTTGTCATTTCATCTTCTAAAATCCCTTAGGACAAAAATACTATCACTTTTCAATGTGAATATTTTGATTCTCTGGGATGACCATGACCTTGTATCCATCAAAGTCTAAGCGAAAAGGTGGTTGGAAACATCCATATAACAAATATGAATCCAAAAAAGTGTAAGAATGATAACTATGAAGGGATAACTAAGAATAATCATGAGTATATGGTGACAGGTCATCCTCAAATGGATGAAATAAATCCATGATGATATCATCATCGATATTCCAAGAGTATAAATCATGTGCAAGTGAGGGTCAATTTCCTGGAGATGATAACTCAATCCCTTTTGTACAAGAACCACCCTCAATGCAGTAAATGGGGTCTCTATCAAAAAACAAATGACCAACATCCCATCTACATCTCCAAGTTTGTATGAATGTATCTATATCCTCATAAACCATATCTAAGGGGTCATGCATAAGACCATCAATATGACTGAAAATTACCATCTCTTTGTCTTTTTGTGCATGAGGAACGGATGTTAGGGATACTTCAACTATATCTTCAAATTCTTCATCATCGATACTATTTTCTTCTTCAACTTCATGTGTAGGAGGTAAACAAGGTTTGACAACCTCACCTTCATCAAGCGAGAGAAAATATAATGATGTCTCATGATGTTTCTCAACATGTTGAACCTCATCATAATTCTTCTTTCTTTTCATGGACATGCCCCTCCATCACCTCTTCGTCAAAAGGGGCTTGATCCGTAAAAGGATTTGTCACATCCAAGGGTTCTTCTAATACTTCTTTACTTCCAAAATCATGGAATAAATTATCATCAATATCTTTGAAAGCGTTACAACTCATCATATTCTCTTCTTGACGTGCATGAGAATATAAACACTTCATCTTCATATAAACACTTCATCTTCATCAAGTGGGAGCATGGATACAAATGTCTCATCTAGATATTCAACATGAGAAACTTCATCGTGATCTTCTTGGTAACTTTCTTCATATTTATGTCCTTCAAGCATCTTCCAAATGAATAAGGACTTCTACCTTAATCAAGATTCAATACTTTTTGTAAAATGGAGGGTAAAACCATCTTACTATAAAATGAAGGATTATGATTCATATGACCTCCAAATATAATGGTTCAAATTATGGATTTTGGATTTTATCATTTTACATCTATCTGTAGTTTAGTTGTGCACCTTGAGATAAAAAAAACATTAGTTGTGCATAAAGGATAAAATCTTCCTTGTAAGTGCAAAAACATGCATAATGGAAAAAATCCATAAAATGCATGAAAACACGTCATGATGAAAAACACATGCCCTAGGAATAAAAATCCATGTATGGTGTTGGTAATTTACAAGTTACAAGTTACAGGATTGCAGATTTTTTATAATCCCTAAAGACTATATACTAGGGTGATTTGTGCCAAGAATTTAGTAAATGGTTGAAATATACAAGAATATTTAGCAACTATGGACACACACACTAACTAAAACGGAAAAATGAGTTATAACTATCTGCTTCCATGAGATCAATGAGGCAAAAAATTGTACAACCACATATGATACATCTGGATACTGGTTTCCACCCACGTATTCCACTAATTAAGAATGGTTCCACATATTGGTAGTTTGTTTATAGTTTTTCACGTCCCAAACTTCTAGGGAAGTATTGAGGCCCTAAATGATGTTTTTTTATGTGAAAACAATTACCTTTTTTTGACATGTAAAAAATTTCCAATAGTGAAAAAGTAACCTCCGCACTCCTTAAATAGCTTCCCCATGTCAAAGATTAGTGGGAAACTTACTATCACAAATATGTTGGAGACGAGTCTGCAATTTTTGGGCCAAAAACCACTTGGGTAGATTTTGGTGATACACTCAAGGAGAAATACTACCTTTGTGGAAAATACAATGACCACTACACGATATGGACAACTATGTGTCAAGTGAGAGACTAGACAGTGTCAAATTACACCAACATTTTCCATACCTTGCACACAAAGTTGGATATTAAAGACTCCAAGAGACACCTGGATCTGAAGTATCGCAGTGACATACATAGGTACATCCAAATATACATGGATTTTCTAGACTTCTCCTCACTAGGGGATACTTACCGATATGTTTTCAATATTGAGAAAAATTTCAATAAAAAGAATAAGTGGGATTTCATTTATGCAATCCCATCATAGGATAAGTATGGTAAAGGTGTCCCTAACTCCTCGTACAAAGGAAATAGCAAGGATGACTATCCCTAGGACAACCAGTTCGAGCCACAAACAAAGAAGGGTAACGAGAAGTCAGAGAAGGACACTGAAAAGTGGTGCAAGTT
>WSFP011489822.1:0-14990 GCA_009831015.1 Picea engelmannii | reverse complement strand
GCGAGTAGCCGTCACATCTCTTCTCAGAGATAAGCTGCCACCATTCTAGCGAGTCTTTCACTCTATATTTTTACAGTCTCTGTACATTTCTTTGATTAATAGAAATCGTGTATTACTGTATATTTGTGTTTATGGTTGCATCTATGATACATTTCTATTATATTATTGAATATCTGCAATATCTCTGGGCATTTCTTTATTATATCTCCGCTCTCATTTCATGCCGAAAATAATCCAGATCAATGCAAAATTGGAGGTGGCGCCTCCTCTTTGACAGTGACAAGGCTTGGGTGCAAAGGCGGAGGAGGCGCCTCTTCCTTCACAGTGCTAATGTGATAATGCAGAGGCGATGATGGAGAGTGCACTGAGGAGGATGGGGTCTCCATTTTTGGATTGCGCAAGGTTGTCTAAGTCTGAAACGAGGAGGACGAGGTCTCCATTTTCAGAGTGCGCAAGGTTGTTTGAGTGCTCCTGGTGGTGCTATGGGAACATATGAAATGAGCAATTAGATCTCGTTGAGATGTAGTGAGTTTGGTGGCCTGAGTGAGGGCATTCATTTTTATGGTGCCCCGCTTGGGCTTCCCATGCTCTCGGGGCATGATGGGAGGAACAAGAGGGTGGAGGGGGTTGTAGGTTGCGGTGGGGGGACGATGGTGGTGAAATGAGGCCAGGAGGATGCACATGGTGCAAGAAATGAAACCAAGAAGTTCTTGAGGGATGAAGAGATATGTGTGGTGAGCATGCTAGGTGAAAAACAAGAAGAAATGCATGCCAGGGATGCCTCTAACTATGTGAGGAGGAAGAGATGCCTCTCCCATTGCCATTGAAGGCCGATGAGACTGCTGTAAGTGACTGGTACTGGAAGCCTCGCTGGATCGCTCATCCGAGAGCTCTGTTAGGTGCACTGAATTAACTCTCCGCATGGTGTATGCCATGGGAAGTTATTACAGTGGGGGTGATGGTCTGGGATAATAAATCCCCCCGCCAGTCCAAGCCATCTGTCCCCTTTCTCGTTTCAAGTGGCACCCCATTCGGGTGTGGGTGGTCCCTTCGGGCCAGATCTTTGCAGTGAGTCCAGATTGTTGAGTTCTGGGGCCTCCTAGAGTTTGTGAGGGTGATCTGCTGCTTGAGATCCACTCATGCATTAACTAGTTTGTTTTCCACTCTGTTTGCATCACGCCTCATGTGAGAGGTGATAATAGTTAGAGAGGGTTTGAGTAGTGATTGAAAGCTGTGGAGGGGGCCCAACAGGCGCCAACTGGGGGTGATCCTTTCCAGATTCCTTCCATTGAGGATTTTGGAAGCTAGCTCAATTATGAATTTGGAGTCTCCTTCGATGATGAGGCAAGTGAAATTGTGGTCCAGAGCCAGTTGAAATCCTCTGATTAGACCCCAGATTTCCGCCGAGTTATTGGTGTCGAAGCCCAGGTTTTCAGCTGTGATGTTGTGGGTTCGGCCTTGGCTGTCCCTTATCATTGCTCCCGCCTCGAAGGGGCATGTATTTCCTTTATAAGCTTCGTCAAAGTTGATTTTGTGAAACCTTGGTGGAGGGGGAGACCAGATCGAAGGGCTGGCAGTTAGGGAAGAGGGGGGGAGCTGGGGAGGAGAAGCGGAGAAGGAGAGCGTGAGTCCCCATGAATTGAAAATTGAGGTCTCTACGGGGTTAGTGGGGAGGTCTTCTTTGGTCCAAGGATGGAGATGGATGGTTTCTTAGAGGTGCGAGCGAATGGTGGACTAGATGCTGGCAAGGGGGGAGGGTTGTGAATGAAAGACTCTTCTGTTTCTTTATTTCCAGAGTTGCCAAACTATGAATCCTGGTAGGAGTTTCCATATTCTGTTTAGGAGTTGGATTTTATAGGGTCTTGATCCCCAATTTCTGATCGTGTTTATGATGTTGCCTTTATCTCGATGTGTTCTTTGCAGGAACTGTGTGGCATGGTCCCATATTTCGGCACTGATGGTGTAGTTATTTAGGAGGTGCTCCATGGTTTCTTCCTGCTAATGACAGATATGGTAGATAGAGGGGCTAATGAAGCCCCTTTTATGGAGATTGTCCCAGGTTAGGATCTTGTTCTGGAGAAGGAGCTAGAGGAACATGGAGATTTTAGGCTAGAACTTAGATTTCTAGACTGTGATCCATATGGGGTCTTTTGGAAGAGAATGAAAACCTTTCTGTAGAGCATATCCTTATTTGAGAGTGAAAATCCATGAGGTGAGTGCCCCCATCATAGAATGTCACGATCATTGCTTGTGCGTATTCTTCGTGGGGAGATTGCTTGCGTCCAGTTCTATAGGTTGCAATTTTCTGTTGCCTGTAAATCATGATGCGTGGATTTCCAGGTTCTCCAGGGAGAGTTGTTTGGGTGGGAAGCCACATGTTGGGTACTTTGGAAGTGGTTAGATTTTGTATTTGATTTTCATAGTGCAACATATTTTCTTCTAACTAGAGGGGTGGCATATGTTTCCAGGAGTCAGTCCAGAACATGACGTTTTGCCCATTGCAGTTTTTCCAGAAGGCATGTTCCTAGATAAGTGGTATGTTCCTCCAAGTCGCGTTCCAGATGTTGGAGCCTTGTATTTTGTCCTACATCCTGATCCAGTGGGATTGTTGAGTATCTGGTGCGTATTTGTTTTTCCAGAGCTTGGCCCATATTTTTTTGGGGGTTTTGATCCATCTCCACCAGATTTTAGCTCCCATTGTATTGTTGAGTTTTCCAGGGTCACGAAGGCCCAAGCCTCCGAGAGATTTTGGTTTGCAGACTTTGTCCTAGCTGACTAGAGACCATTTTTTGTCTGGGTTGTGACCATGCCAGAGGAAGTTCCTCTGTAGATTTCAAATTTTCTTTATTACAAATTGGGGGGAAGCTAAAGCAGAAAAGAGGTAGGCAGGTATGGCTTGGATAACAGACTTTAGGAGGGTATTTCTAGCTGGGAGGTTGAGGGAGCAGAAGGTCCAGGTGCCGAGACAATTGGAAATGGAGAGCATGAGGGAGCCCCAGGAAAGGTTGCGGGCCGCCAAGTCTGAAAGGGGGAGGCCCAGATATTGAGTAGGTAGGGTGTAGACAGGAATGGATAAAATCTGGGAGATATGCTGCTAGATGGCATATGGGGTGTTGAAGAAGAACAACTGCGATTTAGCCAGGTTGAAGGAAGTACCAATGGCTTCACTGAAATCAAAGAGGATGGAGCTGAGCTTGTTAACTTCTTGGGCCATGGGGGTGTTCATGAGCATGGTGTCATCTACAAATTGACTATGTGAGGCCGTAGGTTGAAGCCCATGGAGAGGGAGGCCTTACATGGATCCTTATTCAATGGAGGCTTTTATGTAATGTCCTAGGCCCTTTGCCATTATTACAAATAGAAAAGGGGAAAGAGGGTCGCCTTGCCTGATTCCCCGAGAGGGAGAGAAGGGTTGAGAGGGGGTACCATTAACCAAAATTAAGAAGAAGGCTGAGGTGATGAGGTTCATGATCCATTCTGTCCAGTTGGTATTGAAGCCGAAGGCTGTTAAGACAACTCTTATGTAATACCAACTTAGTTTATCAAAATCTTTAGAGAGATCAAGCTTTAGACACATACCTGGAGTGCGTGTACTTTTGAGCGAGTGGGTAACCTCGTGGACCAGAATGACACTGTCCATGATTTGTCTTCCTTCAATATACCCCGATTTCTCCTTTGAGATGATGAAGGGGAGGATTGGTTTGAGTCTGAGAGCTTTGACTTTAGAGATAATTTTGCAGATCACATTGTAGAGCGCTATGGGTCTGAAATTCTTCATATTGGTGACTCTCTCTTCTTTGGGTATTAGGGTGAGGAAGGTGTCATTGAGGGTTAGGAGGACTTTGCCAGAGCTACGGGATTCCTCAACCAGTTTCCAAACTTCTTCCCTTAACATTGGCCAACAAGAGTGGAATAAGTCCATTTGAAGCTGTCTGGGCCTGGAGCCTTACTCGTGGGTAGCTCCTGTATGGCCTGATATACTTCATCCTGGCTTATGGGAGTCATGAGGTCCTCATTTTGTTCCTGGGTAATGAGTGTCGGGATGTTAGCTGTCACTCTTCCGATTTCCTCAGCACGATCCTCTGGGGGCTCTGAGAGGAGGTCTTAGTAGTATCCAGTGAGTTCCTGTGTGATGTCCTGGTGGGATATCAGGGTGCTTCCCTGAGAATTTTCCAGCTTTTTTATGCGGTTGATAAAGCGCATGTGGATCATAAAGAGATGGAAAATTTTTGTGTTTTTTTCCCCTTCTTTGAGCCATTTAACCCTGGATTTCTGTCTCTAGATAATTTCTTCCTGTTTGAGCCTTTATTCCAGTTGCCGCTTGATGTGCTGCTCCTCTTGTTTTTGAATTGAGGTGTACCTGATTTGAATAGCCTGTGTCTGTGGGGCTCGAGTTTTGTAAGGTAAATTAAGTTATTAAGGTATTAAAAGTTAATTAATTGATTAAATAATTAATTTATCCAAGTCAGTTAATTATTGAATTAATTATATTTTATCATTTATTTATTTATTCCTTTTGAATTAAGAAATGTAACATTTAATAACAAAATATCTCATTTGTGGTTGGGGTTGCTATGAATTTATGATAAAGGACAAGGTAGATGGGAAAATGAAGGATGGGGAGGATTCGAGAGAGAAGGAAAAGGAAGAGAGGGTTGGAATTGGAGAGGAGGGGGAATTTGTTTTTGAGGGAGAAGGGGAAACCAGGGGGAGGAGAAAGGTAGCAAAATTTTAGGAGAGGAAAAAGGATTGAAAATATTTTTAAATTCAACTTTGATTTGTGGGTTTTTTAAATTCAACTCTCATTGGTTGAAGGATTCCAAATTCAAAGATTTGGTTCATAGTGAATGTAAACATATGGACACTTAGTTAGAGGAATTTTCTATGTTTCAATTCAGTGATGATGTTAAGAGAGTAAAATGAAAAACCATCTAGTGGGCCAAAGCCAAATTCAAGGATTCACAAGAGCACATTTGGATGCTGGAAGACAATATTTTTAACATTTTCAAATCTAACTTGAATGGAATTTTCAATGAATATACGTCAAGGAATGTAAAGCATTTGGAAGCATCAAAGAAAGATTTGTTTCACTAGACGAAGAAAAGTGTAGGTAAGAATGCAAAGCAACTTGGGTAGCTCAGGGTAATGAAAACAATTTATTTTTTTCACAACTATGCAAATATGAGGAAAAATATCTATACCATCTAGTCTGTTAAGAATGAGGTGGGAGAGCAAGTTCATGGGTTCACTAAGATGGTTGAGGTTAGAAAAAATAGTTTTATATAAATTTAAAAGGAACCTCTTGGATAAAATATTGATGAGATAATTCAAATGGCAACATTTTTTCTAAGTTTTGTAAATAAGGATCAAAACATTTCTCTTATGAGAGAGATCATAATCATTTGGTTAGAAGGAATTATTGAATCATTCCAAACACACAAAAGCCCTGGTTTTGATGGGTGATCCATTAAATTATTTGAAGGCTTCTTTGAATTGTTTCAGAAATATTTGTTGCAGGTTTTCGAGGAATCCAAAGCAACGAGTAAGGTACTTGGGGAAACAAATATTAATTTTTTAGCCTTGATCCCAAAGAAAGATATCCCTGATTTGTTTTTTATGATTTTAGACCTAATAAAATAATAATAATAATAATAATAATAATAATCTAATTTTAATTTCATAACCAAGCCAGACACCAAATTAGTGTATGCAATCCCCTTATTTGTGGGACAAGGGACCCCATCTACCTAACAATTTGACTGCTAAAGTCTATGGAGGTATACATACTCCACCCCCTCTGGATTTGAACTTGCGACCTTTTAGGAGGAAACACATGCTTATTTTTATGGAATGTGGCACATAAGATTATTTCTAAGATTATTGTTAAAATACTCAACCATGTAATTTTGCCTGCGATCTCAATTGTGCAATTTGGTTTTCTTAATACCACACAAATTCACGAGGCTATAGGTATTGCACAAGAAGGTATTTATATTATCAAGGTAAGGAAGAAGTCCCTTTTTATTATAAAAATAGACTTACCTAAGGTATATAATAAGGTTGATTAGTATTATCTTAGGTTGATGATGCTTCATGTTGGGTTCTCTTGTGCTTTTGCTGATTGGGTGGAAGGATGTTTTTTTTATCTATCTCTTTTGCCATCCTTATTATTAGATTTGCTACTCTTTTCTAGTCTCCTAGGGGACTGAGGTAGGGGTGTCCCCTATCACCTTTTCAATTTCTCTAGATGTGTAAGTCATGAATACAATGATGAATGTCTCAAAGGTCTAAAGATGTTGAGCACTAATTTTTCAACACATCTACTATTTGTGGACGATGTCCTTCTACTTGGTGACAGTTCCTTGAAGGATGCAACACAAATTTATTGTGTTTTTTCTCTATATTATAAGGTCAAGGGGATGGAGGTCATAAAAAATAATTCCTCTTTAAATTTCCATAAAGTGTTGGAGGGTCATCAAAACACTATAAATTTTTTCTTACCCTTCCAACTGGTGGATTTTTAGTTAGGGTTTAAATATTTGGGCTTTCATCTAAAGCCAAATGAGTATGGTTACATGAATTGGTTATGGTTATTCAATAAAATTGTGAAAATAATCACTTTTTGGTACACAAGATGGATTTCTATTAGTGGCACACTTACTTTGGTTCGAAAAATTTTAGAGGCTATCTCTACAAGAGAGCTCATGTAAGCAACAACATCACACCCCTTGAGAGGGTGCCTCTAGAAGCAGTTACCCATGAGGGGGAAACATATGTCTCCTACTTAGGGACATGCACTCTTAAACTAAGAGTGTATTAGAATTCCACAATCTCACTCAAGCTTATGATCTACACATATCTAAACTTGTTCAAAGTGTCAATGAAAGTTGAGCAGGGAAAATCTACCACCCTAGTAAACAACTACTTTGCAAAAAATCAAATTGTTTCTAAATCTAATGAAAACATGTAACTATTCTAAGATAAATGCATGTAAATAAACACACAAGCAACCTAAACTACCATTGAAAGGAAATTATTATTTTCTAATTCTATAGGCTAACTAGGGACTAAGGCTGTTAGGTGAAGTCATAGATCCAGTGCAACCACTTGATGAGGTAATTATCATCATGAGACTTTCCCTTCTATTTAGTTATGAAGAAAAACATGGACACATTAAATATCACATGGGCACAAGGTGGAATATTTAACACTTATATGCTTAGAACCAAGGTAAGATCATCATCACTAAGAACAAGGCCAACATCTTGCCAAGGTTGGTTATCACTTACACAAATTTCATCCATCCAAATGTCAATAAGGTTGATGAAATCATTCTTTTCATTATAGGTATATGCCAACCCATTGATTTCACTTATTAAATAACTAAGAAGGGACTTTGAAGGTGGCTCCAGTTGGAATATGCATGAATATTGTTGGCTTTCCATGCCACTTTCAATCAAAGGTAAGGAAGGAGAATGGGGAAAATCATGACTCAAGGTTAATCTTTTTAGAACATAAGGCAAGAAATTTTCCACATCTATGATAACCTATTCACAACTTATCCTTTCCAACAGAGGGGAACAATTCACTCCATGTTATTCAAGACTTAAACCATTAGATTTTTCATTAAATGTTTCTAAGTTAAACTCTTCATAGTGTCCAAGTTCACCAATCTCATTTTCATCCTCATTATTTCACTAAGAGTAGTGAGGTGCTCTACAACCCAATATGGGGGATATATTAAGGCGTTAGATATGTTAGATAACAAATAATAACAATAACAATAACAATAACAATGAATAAAAATAATAATAAAAACAAAGATGACTCAATTAAAAAAACAATTGTTTTTCAACATTTTCGGTGCTTGATAGATCTAGGTTTAAGATGGATCTATGTTGGTCAATTTCATAAATGGGATACCCTTCAAAGTAAATACACGTTGTATCCCATTTGTGTCTTTCAATGTGGAAGAAGTCAACAATGTTTTCAACATCAAGGTCATCATCTTCTTCATGGAATGAGGGAAACTCCACTAATCCTTCTTCAAACTCTACCCTTTAAAAATTATCAAGGGATGGATTACAAGGTTCAAATTTTTGATAAGGGAAGTGATTCATCAAATCATTATCTTCATTTGGATGGATTTATTTTATCTTAATAAGTTCAAAGGGAATCATTGTCTTTTATTTTAGTGCACATTTCAACCCCCAACTCTAATGAAGGATTTATTTTGTTGCCCCTTGGTCATGTATTAAGGAAGAAAGTGAAGATTAGGGAAGAATAAAGACAAAGTATGAAGTGTGCGAAAGGCACACAAACTGAGGAAGCGTCGAAGTTGTTAAAGAAGCATAAAAGAAGGAAGAAAGTAAAAGAGATCAAGCCGTTGAAAGAGAAGATCAAGGAAGAGAAAGCAACAAAGAAGATAGATCATGGACAAGTCAACAAGCAAAAGAAGACACTAATGGGTGAATTGGAACACCTCGTGGAGAAGAAGTAAGAACAGGTTGACAAAGTCCTTAAAATGAGGGTTACGTGAACCCATGGGTTTTGACACTTGGGCCTCGGTCCAAGGTTTTCTAAGAGTCATGGAATGTATAAATAAAGGTTTAGAAGAGTTGAGATCAGAGAGGAGAGTGGTGTTGAGATGTACAGGTGTTATGCTTTAGGGAATTCTTATATTTTCGGTCTTCAACTGGGTGTGAAGATCAACTCTGCAGCTGGGTGAGCAGGGATAGGAAATAAAGAGGAAGAGAGAGAAGGATCTACATTTGAGTGCGCAGATAGAACTGTATATATTCATCTATTCTATCAATAAACAAAGTTATGTGGACGTAGCCCTAGGGAGAGGGTGAACCATGTAAAATCTTATTGTTCCATGTGGTTGATGCTTTGTTATTTACTACCTTTTACACTATTATTGCACTATTATTTTTCCTGTCGAATATAAGAAGATATAACTTATTTTGCGAAGTTAAGCATAATACTGTTAAGAATCCCTAGGCTATTTTGCGTTGTTGTTTTGGAATCATATTGCATTTCCTTTGGTTGTAGACACCTGTGTCCTACAACCCCCCTATTGCTACTTCAAGTGAGACTTCATCTGCTTTGCAGGTGTTGCCGTAAGGGCCAATAGTCAGGGTTTGTTGGTGCGTTGTTAGAGTTGAACCCTGGGTCTGATTTTGTGCCAAAACCCATGGGTCCACATAACCATCATTTTAAGGACTTCGCCGACCTGTTCTTCCTTCTTCTCCATGAGGTGCTCCAAAGCACCCATTAGTGTCTTCTTCTGCTTGTTGACTTGTCCACAATATTTATTCTTTGCTTCTTTGTCTTCCTTGATCTTCTCTTTCAATGATTTGCTTTCCTCTACTTCGTTCCTTCTTTTATGCTTCTTTAACCACTTCGACCCTTCCTCGGTTCGTGTGCCTTCCATGCACTTCATACTTTGTCTTTCTTCTTCCTTAATCTTCGCTTTCTTCCTTAATACATGACCAAGGGCCAACATCTTTGAAACACAAGGAACAAAGCTATTTATCTTTTCCTTTCATGGAAAATCTCAATCCAATATCTAAGTACCCCATCCGTTCTTGTTTGGTGGATACATTTTATTTTTTAGGGTCTTCTGCATCGGTTTGATATTCAAAGTTCTCATGAGGTGACCTTTGTTCTTCAATGAGACCATAAGAAGACTCTTAATCTATACTTTTTTCAAGTGATTTAAGGGGTCTCTTTAATCCCTCGATCCTCAATGATTTCAATGATTTCACCCTCTTTGTCTTGTTGTCTGGGTAGGACTACCGTGAAACTTTTAACAAGTTCTTCATATTCCTTCTCTTCATAGTAAGTTTGCCAATGTTTCAGGAATAACTTCAAGAAATCTTCAAATGAAGAAATTTTCCTTTTACCTAGATCACTAAACTAGTCCAATGCCTTGCCTACAAATGTGCATAGAAAAGCTCTCATCCAAACATCTTCATGGGAAATTTTAAATTTTACTATAGCTTTAATGAATGAATAATAATGTCAATAAATTGAATCATGATATCCATGGAAAAATCCAATGGAATGAAGCAAATCTAAGTCATAAACTTCATTTGGAAATCTCATAATACCTAAGAAATTAAGAGGAGCGCATAAGTTATTCCAATATTATAACTATGATTTCATGCTTCTTATACCAAATTGGAGTAGATTGGAGTCACCGAGTTGAACTTGATGCCTCTAATCGTTGTTTGATTCACCCATTCAAAAAGTCTTCAAAATATATAGGGAAAAGGGCTTCTTCCCCTCAATGGAGTTGCCAAATAAGTAAAGTAGATAAATCTTTGAATCCTATTCATCAAAGTGTTGAAGCAACTTCTAATAACTAGGGAATGGACTTTATCCCTGGTAATGGCGCAAAATGTTATGGATCAAATTCTCACATAGGAGGAAAAGTCCTAACCTCAATGGGAGAGCCTAAAGGAAACTCTCAATCAAGCCACCCATTGTCACCTTGGTGGCCTTGCCCCACACTTCAGACTATGGAAAGAGGTATCTTAGTCTAGTGGGGAATCCCTATGGTCAATCTAGCTAGTATCATTGTAGAAGCGTGAGTGGTTTCAATCAACTTAGCTTGAGTGTGAATTATTAACCCAACTACTTACTTGAAACAAAATGAAGTATAGAAGTTAATTATTTGATCAATCACCAATAAAACACAAGTTTCATATGTGGATTAAGAGTAAATTATGAACTTGTGTTTAAATGATGGAAATGACTAAGTATGTAATGACAATCTTCAAGTAAGGGCCAAATTTTCTTAACATTGCCACAAGAATTGCTCAATTATACCTTCAAAGTAAATGAAACATTAAAGAATAAACATTATAACCAACTATTATCAAAATTGTGGAGTGTTGATTAGTGTAGTATTACCTTCAACGATTATGAATTAGGCATGATCTTGAGATTGCAAATTAACGGTTAAAGTGTACCAAATCATTAGGTGCCACAAACCTTAAAGTATTACCACTAATTGACCATGGATTATCAGTGATGAATTTACTTGCACATGCTGAAAATAAAGTAAATGTGAGACATTAAATGTGTAAATACAATGTTGGTTGAGTTATCACAATGTGTACTTCAAAGATAAATAGATCACTTAGAGCAATGAGTCATGAAATATCACGATATAAATTCCACGATATTAAAAGGATTTAAGGTACACTCAAATTCATATAACCCAACATTTATATGCTCAAACCCATTGCAAGACATTCACACATATTTTTCCATATTTACGAGTTACTTCATATGCATTAAACATGTGGAAAGGGTATTCACAAAAGTAATTTGAGTGTAGTAAAAATATTGTCCTAAAAAATGTAATGTTATGAATAGAACTGATATTTGAGTAGTCCCAAAGTATTAATATAACCCAACATTTATATGTTCAAACCCATTGCAAGGCATCCACACATATTTTTCCATTTTTACGAGTTACTTCATATGCATTAAACATGTGGAAAGCGTATTCAAAAACACATATTAAAAAAAGTAATCAGAGTGTGTAGCAAAAATATTGTCCTAAAAAATATAATGTTATGAATAGAACCAATATTTAAGTAGTCCCAAAGTATTAGTGGCAGAGAATATCTTAAACCCAAAATGAGATCAGTTTTAAAAAAAAAGGAACCATTAAAGCGTTGAGTGCCCGACTTAGATGTACATCAAATTAAAAAAAATATATACTAAGTGTATCAGAATATAAATCCTTACAGTAAGTAATCAATGTTTATGTCTAATAGTCATGAATTATTGTTTTTAGCCTTGAGGACATATTTGGATTTGTCATTAACTTCTAAGAAGAATAACAATAAATAGAGATTTCCTTTAAAATAGGTGAGAAAATGTTGCACATAAATAGATCCTAAGTCACATGAAATTTCGATGATGAAATAGATCCTCAAGTCACATGAAATTTCGATGATGAAATATAACTTGAGCACTCTAAATGCTAATCATTGAACATTAATTGCAGTTGATACATTGCATAAGTGTGTGTCAAATAAAGTACTACTTAATCTTAAAGAATCTGTGTATGATCAATTTAGCCTTTAAAATCAGAAATATCCCAATTTTGATTCCAAATCATCAAAGTGTAGAAAAATCTTACCAGATCAAGAAGAGCTCAACGTTAGACCCAAAGACCAAGTCGCCGAGCCTCTTATTGCATCTATTTGTTTCATAGATGAAAATTTTGAAATTGAGTGACAAACTAACTCTTAACCCTCAACCAATGAAATATTCGAGTAAATTAAATACCAATGTGTCAAACCATTAATCATTAATTAGTAGTAAATTCCAATCATAAGAATATGAAGCAATAGGATTAGGTTTAGGTTTATTGAGCAACGTTCTACTTTATATCTTTTTGGCTACTACCACTAGAATCGAGCTTGATTGTTATCAAAATCACAATTCATTTAGATATCTTATTCATGAAAATTAGCATGGTTAAAGCAAAATTAGCATTGGTGAACCATAGATCTTATAAAGAATTAAAAAAGAGCATCATATATGCTTGAACAAATGATAAACCAGCAAGTTAATGATACTCAAGATGACACGTTGCACCTTATGAGCAAATCATTGAGATATTTAGTGCATTGATATAATGAGTACAATGTATCAAAGCATGAAAACACTTAAAACTAGTGCTAAAGTAAGACCATCATCAATTTATTAAACCCTTATTAATATATTCCAACGTTAATAGAATTATGAAGTGGACTTCGTTTAATTAAATGGAACATTGTTTTTTCTACTTAATCATATATTATTTAGATCCACAAAGATTTTAAATTTAAACATTAGATGTAACAAGAATATGTAAAATGTTTGAAAGATTAGAGCATGAAAATGGAACTATTTGCATTAGAAACCCAACCTACCACTATATCTAAATTAATTGAATTGGTCTAAAGACTTGATAAAAAATTGCAATCTTTATCTACACATAGTAAATTAAAATTCTATATTTCTTGCAAACAATAAAAAAAAAGAAGAAAAGCTTAAAAATTGTGGTTGGAGAAGTTTAAAAATAAACTAGTGCCTACCTTGGTTGGGCTATGGAGTCACTTGCACAAAGAAGGATTGCACTATGAGCATCAATTTAAAACCTTTGAAAAATATCAAATGCCTCAAGGGGGTTGGTTGTTTAAGAATCCACATCCAAGTGCTACAAGATGAACTCTATGCTAGCCCTAAAACAAAAACCTAGAATCCCTAGATGTCCAATCTTAATGCTCTAAATCCTAAACATAGATGATCAAATAGGGTAAGACAAAGCTAGTTATATCTTACAATACTCCTCCAATGTCGCATGGTTCCATTCTATGGTCTTATAACAATTTCTTCCTTAAATATACTTGAAAAAACAAAGCATTTGCCAATATACAACCCTAAAATAAACCCTCAAGATAAACAAGACTACACAATAATTTTTACAAGGAAAGGCTAGCTTCTTCTCATTATTCTCCAACAAATACAAATGAAAATGAGCCCTCATTATATAGGTAAGGTGCCTCATGAAACCGTGGGTGAATACCATATGCAAATACAAAACTATGAGCTAATACAAGGTGCTCCAACAAAAACATGGAAAAATACAAGAGGCACCCTTAATACCATAGTCTAAAACCACTCCAAGCAAATAAAATAATGAATAAATAGAGAACCTTCCAAAAATGAGATAACAACACTTTACGAGTCAAATGCATGGTGAACCAAAGGCCCAACAAGTACACTCTCTTAATTAATTCCATGAAGCAAGGAATTAATCCATGGCGTGGAAGAATAGTTAGCTATAAAAGGTGCACTCCACTAGAGAAAGTACAATAACTTGCGTGCTCCAATAAATATCCACTTGTGTGGCTAAAGGAATGAGGCCCTCCAAGAGATAAGTGGTCAAATAAGACCATAACCAACTCAGATAACTCATAGCTACTCATAACAACCTGTGACAACTGGTCCAAGTGTGTAACAAACTCATAATTGACCCCAACAACCTTAAACCCACACGTGTAGGAATATTTCTCTACTAAAGAAAGTGCACCCTCTAACACTGGTCCATATGGCACAAGTTGATGATGTGGAGTCCCTGTCATCGTCCAACACATTGTTGTGGATCCCAATGCAGTGACACATATCCCAGTGAAGTACATAGATCCCAAGAAAAATGGCATAGATCCCAATGCAATGTCATAGACCCCAAGGCGAGTACACAAATATTGAGGCCTAATACATGGTTCCCAAGGCATAGATTCCACTCCCGATGCATGTATATGGACCTGAATGTAAGATGCCCACTTATAATGGCGAGTCTAATATTTTGACAAGTCATGAGATGATGAAAACATAGTGTTTTATTCTCACAACAACATAACACAAGTTAATTTTAAGATTTTCCTAAGTTTTACCATGGGAGGACAACCTTAACCCTTATTACACGTGACAAATCCTAAGACAAGAGGTATTTCCTAGATCACTAATTTAGAGATAGGTGATATTGTTGATAATTCGTGGAAGGGGAAAATGAAACATCATGTATTGACCCTCAAACTAATGTAAGATCATGCATAGGTTTTTAGTCTAGTCTGGCTAGCTTTCAAGAACTAGGAATCTTCAATAATTCAACATGCAATCCTTTCAGAGGGAGCTCTAGCTTTTAGTTACCATTTCCTCGACGTTGTTTCTTACTACCCCTTTCTTTCTTTCTTTCTTTCATTTATCAAGTCCATTTTTTTTAGATATGCATTATTAAGCACAAGACTAGGGGCATTGGCCTCATAATGAGGTGGAATAGCTTAAACTTTATCAATTTTGGATTTTAACTTTTTTATTTTCTCTTCACACCTATCCATTTTGGATTTTATTTGACTTAGGTTTTCTTAACTAAACCTTGTTGAATGACATATGATATATCAAATATGAGCGGGAAT
>ML883188.1:0-14991 GCA_009831015.1 Picea engelmannii | reverse complement strand
CAGCATGGGACATCCCAGGTTTGTCCTCGCCAAATGGTATGGGTCTGGGTGCATCAGGGAATAATGTGTATAAGTAACCTGATTGGGCATATATGAGGTCAAATTGTTGGGCCTTGATGATGGATTCCTCTTTCGATAGAGGAAAATTGGATGCTACATCCTTTGCAATCACAGGGCCTAGTGATTTAAGAAAGCAATCAAGACATTGTTCTTTGGTGGTTTCTTCTTTACAGAAACTATGTCGTCGACGCCATTCGTGGATGTGATTGGTGATGTGTATAGATTTGGATTGTTTGAACTCGAAGAGAAGTTCTAAGCCATTATCATGATGAACTGATATTTGGAAAAGGGACAAAAAGGACTTGGCCAATGATTCAAGGGTCACATGGGACCCTAATTTTTTGTCCACATACCATTTGGCTGAGGAAATAGTGAGAGTTCTTTGAAAACAACCTTAAGAAGATGGAATCATCCATGATGTTGCTTGAAGAGAACCATAAGTGGAAGGTCATAACATGGTTGGTGGTGTCTTCCCCTGTTTTTCCTTTAAACTTTAGAATTTCTGAAGGAAATTTGGTAGGCAAATTGGGCCAAGTGGCATCATGCAATATGGGGTCATTCGTGAGTTTGGTTAAATCAGAAATGTTGAGTGATGTCAAGTATGGAAAAGAGGGATTTGGAGGTGGATTAGTTCTAGCCATTGTCTATGTAGGTAATGGACCTGTCTCTTGAGAGGGATTTGGTGGGTTTGTACTTTTCCCTTCAGAATAATTTTGACCCTCGCCTCCTTATGAAGGAGAACTAATAGATGGATGACCTTGGGTATTTGACCCAAGCAAAGTGGAACCAAGTAAAGTTGATCCCAGAAGCAAAGAACTCACTGGGGTGTGATATGGTTGAGTCGGTGATTTGGCGAGACTAGGGACTCCTCCTAGAATAACAGGGAGATTCTGAAAGCATCTAGAATGATGGGGATTATGTGGTTCCCCTATGGTTATGACTAGAAAAGTGAACATGTGTGAATGGCGACAAGAAAGAAATAAATGAACAAGATATTTTGACCTTCACAAAATAGTATAACTCACAATTTCATGTAATCAAATGAACATCATACATAAGTCAATTGTAAATAAACAAGCATGTGGATAGGTGGATTTTTTCTGTGTGGGGGAACAACAAAAACAAATGCTCGTTTCCTAAAATACCTATTGTCCTTCCTCTCAATTTAGAACTGGGCGTTCCAATAGCATTCAACAGTGGGGTCTGAAGCCACCAGAAGAGGAAATAGTGAAGGTTGAAGTAATCAGTTATAATGAGGGGTAGAGAGTGCATATCCTAAAAGAATTGGCAATATTTCCCAATAGCCACACAAAATCTGATCAAGGTGTGATTGCAACCCACAATCGCCTCCTGGGTGGATATCCTATGTTTGGCCACTAAGTACTTCAGTCAAAGTGCAACATTTAGATTTTCATCCTAAGAAATGGGTCACGAGATGGATACCCTCACAAGAGTTGGGCGACTCAAAGAGGGATGCACAGAACAACCGAACCTCGGCCTTCGACCCTTCACGAGTGTCTCCCTTCCATATGGTATAGGAACACTTGACTTGGAGGATTTGAAAGATCCCTATTCTCAACTTCTATTGTTTCAAGATGTGAGAACCTGATAATGGGGGGTTATTTGGATGCCTACCCCCGAGATCCTACCTAGACTAAAAAAATTATTTTTCCACCTCCTGTGGAGGAAAATTTAGTGAGTTCTTAGAAAAAATTTAGAGTGGTGGGATGAGAGATTGGGGTCATGGAGCAACCTCGTTTGAATTAAATTGATGTGGATAATTTCAAAAGAAGTAGTCGTATCTTTCACAAATCTTTTGAAGTACTTTGTGGGTACTTAACAAGAAAGCTTACTTTGACCTCCACTATTATAATAGGAATTTTGTGTGTGATGAGTGGCTTTGTGTGAAAGAAAGTGAAAAGTGTAAAAATTATTTTAATAAATTAAGTGTGACATTGCAGCATGTAGACTTCTTGTGGTCCTTACAAATCTTCTTACCTAGCTTACTATGTTTCTTTGGTACAACCTTGTGGAATATTTAAATCCCTAAAGAACTAGCAATGTGGACATATGGGTCCTTACAAATCCTTTAAACTCCCTAGAATGTTGTCTATACTAAGAAATACTTTGAAACTATATTAGGATTGTAGACATGTGGGCATGTATGGGCTCGTTACTCGATCTTTTAAACTTTCCTAGAGTGTTGTATAAACTAAGAAATATAATTGAAACAATCCTAAGATTGTAAACATGTGGGCATCTATGGGCCCTTACAAAGATTTAAGATGATTTCCAAAACTAAGAGGTACCCTAGAGGGGCATTGTCCTCTCCTAATGTTTTTTTAAGGGAGATGAAATTTCCTTTCAACCACCTTTTCTGATTCCTGAGATCAGACTTGGGTGTGGGGGAAGAGCATACTTGAGGGTTAAAATTGATTTCTAGTCCCAAATTAGTTGATTGTGTTTGAAAAAGAAATAACTTCCACTCAAAATTTTAAATGCCAAATGAGCCATCCATGTGGCAACAAAGAAAAGAGAATAATATTGATTATTTTTACCCCTATGTTTTTCTGTTAGCTAACCTTTCTTGTGAGAAAGGACTCTAAGTGAAGTGTGATTACTTTACAAAGTGAAGGAAATTAAAATATGAAGGCAAGGGGCCCTCAAACCACTCATAAAAAAACTTACAATTTGCAAAAAATGAGCATATGCTCGGGCTGCAATTATGATAGGCACGCAGAGGGTGCAAAATGTGCAGATTTATGAAGGTTGTTATGTACACAGTGCACATAATGCATGTCTATGTTCCTTGAAATCCGTGCACTTCCTGTCATGCGTCGAGAAAGAAATTTTCAAGTGAAATTCTCTTGCCTTGGCTATGAATTCAGACTTTGGAAGATTGGATTAGGCTAGTTTTGATACCTTCATATCCAACCAATTAGAAATAAGTGCTCTCAAGACTTAAATAGGGAGGAATTTGATACCGATCCCCAGTATGGTTGCTAATATGTTGTGTTGGTTTTGTCACATCGGTGAGAAAAAACACAACACTTACCTGCTTAGTTAAGTCATCTAAACAAGACAGAGGTTTGTGAGTTGATTAGATAACCAAATACACATGAAACAAAGGAAATGAAACTAAAAACAAAGAGAAATAAATGTTAGAGAATCTTGCAAGAACTAGAACCATGAAAAGAAAAAAATGACCATCATATAACTACCAATGGATCAATATATTGATAGTCTAACACCGTAGAGAAAGGTAGGGACTTGTGAATCCCCTCTTCCTCCTTGGGAGGGATCTTGAGTTCCATTATAGATATCTCTTATCTTCATACAATGGAAAATGAAAATGGTGAAGAAATACAATAGTGGAATGGCCCTTGCTATAGTGCTCGAATGATTCAAAGAGAAAAGAGGATTCTCCAAGAAGAATTCTTGTAGCATAAAAATACCTTGAAGTTCTTCTTTTTCTAGCACACCCATGGCACATATTTATAGTGTCCATTCATGGCAAGATACAACTGGTTCATAGTGTGAACAAGGGGCCTTTTAGGGCACTTCCTAGCCCTTGACTAGCCTCCAAGCTAGATTTCGCTCAGATCTAAGTGTCAAATTGTGTTGGGGGTTAGACTAGAAGTGGTTGAGAGGCCGACAAGATTCATAAATGCGTCGTTCATGAGAAGTGTGTGGCTTTACTCGTAGACAGTCGCGCATCTTGTGCACAATGCATGTTGAGGGTTGTGTTAGCATGCATATTTTGTGCACTATGCACCTGCTTCCTTTGGTGAATTTGCGCACTTTGATTTTTGAACTAAGTATATAGTTTTTTGCCTTTTTGATGGATTTTGGTCTTGTAGGTGGACTAATAGCTGTTGGAATTGATCTCTTTCTTCAACCATTGTGTGCAATGTTGATGATTTTTTAGTGATAACAACTATGACACCACTTGAGATCAACCCTTTGACATCAATCCTTTGACATCATAGTACAACAACAACTAGGGGCACCCCTCTCCCATGATTCCATTTCCTAGAAAACAATTTATTCAAAAATCTTTAAAATTAAGGTTTTGCTTAGTAAGAGACTGTAATTTTTGCATTAAGGAGTAATTTTGTTAAAACTTAAGATTAGGCGATTGTGTATAGTGTTCTCACATTGTCGTTGCCCAAACACACTTGTAGGGGTTAAAAAAGCTCAAT
Source organism: Picea engelmannii (assembly GCA_009831015.1). Classification (NCBI taxonomy): domain Eukaryota; kingdom Viridiplantae; phylum Streptophyta; class Pinopsida; order Pinales; family Pinaceae; genus Picea; species Picea engelmannii. The sequence goes on along the minus strand of ML883188.1, from coordinate 10,729 downwards.
TGTGTTGCTTTTATTTCTTGTTTCGGTATTTATACCTGCATACCAAATTATCCATGTGGATTTACAACAAATAAAAAAATTCATTTCATATGTCTAATATTAAGAATGCAATTTTCAAGCTATGGGACTTGGTGTGGGAATGCAAGTTTCAATCTATTTTTTGAAACTTGAGAGGGTCATTTCTACCCTAATTGAAGTGAAATTGCATGAATTAATGAAGTGAACTTGCATGAATGGTTAAATGATGTTTGAACAAACTTTTATGAAATAACATGTGTTATTTCCAAGAATTCCAAGAATTAAATGCATATGCATGAAAACTCATGATAATAAAAAGAATCCATCTCATTTGATGATTGGCATCCAAATTGGAAAATGAATGGATAAAATCAATGTTATGGAATATTCAATTGCTATGAATTCAATCATTGGGTAGTTTAATATAAATATGGTGAGATGCATGCAAGTCATATTTGCAAGATTTCTCTCATGTTTTTAAATTGCAATGATAAACATATTAAGATACTTGATTCATAGGTAAATAATATAAACTTAAAACCTTGTTTGAAGGGTCACCATCACATAACAAAATGAATCCTTACTCTTTGGTTTTAAAGAGAATTTTAATAAGGTTGTTCATGATTATGGGTTATAGTGCTAATGCATTCCACCTTTGTTGCCCCTTAATTCCATGTATTGTTTTAATGGTCATGTAATGGTGATAGTGCTTTGTAATGGTGATAGTGCTTTGTTGAAAATTTTATCTAATGATATGTTTCCTTGGCCTCATTCACATCCCTCTCCATTCTATATATAATCAAGGTATCTTGCTCACGTCATATCTCTACCTACAACATGAGAATGTGTTGTTTGTGTGTAAGGGGCACCACCCCAATTGGCGTGCATGTTATATTCATAATTCATTGAAGAATTTATTGTTCATTGACCATCCTTGCATTTCCATGAAAAATCATACCCATTTCTAGTTTATGTGTTTTATCACCTATATTGTGCAATTGCTTCACTTGTGTGAAAAAATTAAATCTTTGTCATGAGGCTTTGTTAAAGAATGTTTTCGTTCTCTATCCTTGTGCATAGTCCTTTCCATAATATTATGACCTTGAGTATTTATATTCATTTATAGAGTTTTCATTATGTATTTCATGATCACCAGGTTTTAAGTTGGAAGTGGAATTTGGAAGCATTAATTGAAGGAATTGTTGGGTATCTGAACCCACCTTGTGTATGTTTTTATTTCTCTATATTCATGGCGTGCATATTCCCTTCCATAATATTATGACCTTGAGTATTTATATTCATTTATAGATTTTTCATTATGTATTTCATGATCACCAGGTTGTAAGTTGGAAGTGGAATTTGGAAGCATTAATTGAAGGAATTGTTGGGTATCTGAACCCACCTTGTGTATATTTTTATTTCTCTATATTCATGTCATGCTTGTTTCCCATTTGCATGGTAACCTAGGGCTTGTATATTGTTAGAATTCGTTCATATCCCAATGATTTGAGAATCACTTCATCGTATTCATAGTATAAACAATTGTTTTCCCACTTCTTACCTATGTGATATGGAATTTGAGCCTCTGTACATGTTTTGGCCTACTTCTTTCCATAGTTTAGTATTTGCATTGTTTATAAAAGAAGTTTGAGGACCCCATGCCTGTAACAATAGTTTTGACCCCTCATGTTATTTTGACCTAATATTTTAAATCATATGGCATAGTGTACATGCTTGGATGCTCATAATATTTTTCTTGTCAATATTCATGAGCACCTTTTCTAAAAACCGTTATATTTATTAAAATATATATATATGAGCCAAAAGAATTTGTTTTCAAAAGACTCTGTTTATTGTCATCGAATCCTAAGACTCATATTTGCATACCCATTCCCACTTGTGCTAGCACTCAAAATATTTAATTACCTTAGGAGTGTATATTTCTTGAGCTTGTATGTTATGTGCACATCTCTTCTCATGATAGTGTCGAGGGGTTTGAATTTTGAACTTTGAATGCACATTTTGTTATATATTCCCCATCTTCCATGCAAAGTTGCCTTTCTACCCTTCATACTTATTTTGTCTCTTCTCTTTCCCATTGTCTAATAAAAACAACTTCTCTTGACTAGTTAATCACATTTTTTGCGTTGCTTGCAATATTGCACTTGCTAAGATTTTTTGGATGGACAAATGTTGAGTGAAGTGTGTTTTATGATTAAATGAGAAATGGATTGTGAATAACACGCCAATATGTGAGATCCATAGGGAAAGGATCCTTCTCTTATATCCTAGATGATATGTAAATAGTGTTGATTGGTTTCAAACTGTATATGCTAATGGGGTTATTGTTTCCCTTTATAATGTTGTTGATGGATGGTATTCATGAGAAAAGTCAATTCCTCCCGAGCATTAAGAGGTATATTATGTGTTATGGAGAATTGGGAAACCCTAGCATTGCGCCCATGTGCGCCTCAGCTTAATCGATCCAGGACACGCCGTAGCACTGCAACCACCTAATTCCCGCGCGAACCACTACTGGATCTGATCTGCAGCCATGAAAGCTAAGGAGGGGGGGAAACCCCCCTTGTATAGCAACATAACCGCTAATGATATATCGGGAACGAGAGAAAAGCGACCCACGTTCGAGCCGCCACAACAAATCTGGGAAGAGCTCCTTGCCAAAGAATAGGGTTTTCGAAAGGAAATGGAAATGGAAGACAACACGTCCCGTCCCAGAGCACCCCAAGGATGGGAGCCTGGAAAATGCATCCTACAAATGGAAAAGGCACCTAGGTACCTCATAAGCTCAACCAGGGTTGGAGAGCACACTCAGTTCATGCAAGAACATGCCCTCATTGGTAAGTTTCTGGGACTCTGGCCATCAGAAAGGGACCTGAACAAATGGATCAAACACTGGTGGAATCCCAAAGGAGACTATGAGGTTCAGCTCAGCTCGAAAGGCTTCTTTATAATCATACTATATAACCTAGAAGACAAAGATGGCATCTTTGAGAATGGCCCTTACTTTTACAACTCAGCAGGGCTATTCCTAAGGTTCTGGATAGAGAGCTTTAGCCCGGATAAGGAAGACTTCACAATGACCCGTTTGGATCCTCCTCTATTCCCTCCCGCAGGAGTTCTGACTGGAAGAGATTCTCATGGGAATAGGAAACACAATAGGTCAATATGTTAAAGCCTCAGAAGACACAAAGCAGCGAAAATACACCTCATATGCCCGAATATGTGTCTACATAAACATATCTCAAGCCTTACCAGGGGTGGTAATACTGGAGTATCAGGATGAGGATTGGTCACAAACCCTTGATTATGAACACATCCCGTTTAGATGCAGAAGATGCCATGAGCACGACCACATGTTTCGGGACTTCCCGCTCAATCAGAAATCTCCCAAAGATGGTCAGAACACGTAGAAAGATGGATTTACAACGATCCAGGCGAGGAAGAATAACCCCCCTCGAAATAAAACAGCCGACCCCAAACCCAGGATCTCAACCAAGAATGCATATGATATACTAATCCAGCTACGTGAGGATGAGGAAATCCAAGATCCACACAATGGAACATAGAAAGGTAAAGACTCGAGCCCCATACTCTCCCCCTCTGGCCCGAATAAAGAGATCAATGCAGAGGAAAAAGGGGATGCAGATGGAGACACACCAATGCAAATGGACGCCCAAGATCTGGTAGGCATCGACCTAGAAAAACTAGAAGAAGCCCTCAACCAAAAATACCTGCAAGGCCTCCCAGAAGAACAGCTTATAAAGGTGCATAAAGTCTTCCTTGATTCAACAGCAGAATCCAGAGCCCGCCTTGGTATTTCCATCACGCGAAAATAAGAGAAGAGGCCGGAAACCAGTACATCAACTAATCAAAGAAGTTGGGAATCTCATGATCAACTCAGGTCAAATTCAAAATCTCTCGGAGGGATACCTCCACCCACACACCTCCTCATAATGATGAAGATCATCACTTGGAACATTAGAGGACTCAATGACAGATCTAAGCAAAGAATCCTCAGGGATTGTGTCAAGGAGGAAAGCCCAGACATTATAATGTTACAGGAAATAAAATGTGCAGGAATGGAAGCCGAAATCATATTCCAATGCATTTGGAAGGGTTGTAAATACATTCACACGGACTCCGCGGGAGCCTCGAGGGGTCTAGCTATACTGTGGAACCAAAACCACACTATCCTTAGTGGGACCTTCTCCACCACAGGAACCTTGTCAGCCCACTTTGAAGTAATAGGCTCGAATTAGGAGGGGACCATCACCAATGTCTACGGCCCTCAAGGACAACAGGAAAAAATCAAGTTCATGGAAAAGCTGAACCAAGTTAAAGCCTTGGCCAACACGCCTAACTGGATCCTGGGAGGGGACTTCAACATGATCATGTCACTAGAGGAGAAAGCAGGTGGGAGCAAAAGACTTGAGCAAGACAGCGGTAAGTTCAAAACCCTCCCTGAACAGTTAAAATTAGTAGACATAGAAAATAGCAATGGCACTTTCACATGGTCTAACTGCAGATCAGGGAGTCAGCATGTAGCATTCCGACTTGACCGCTTTCTCGTAACAAAAGAACTGATTGAAAGAGACCTCTGCATGAAAAGTTTGATCCTTCCCAAAACGAGTTCTGATCACTGGCCAATCGCCCTTCAGATAGCGATAGAGACTACACCTAAATTTAAACCTTTCCGGTTTGAGAAATTCTGGCTCACACACCTAGATTTCCAGCAGCTAGCAAAAACTTGGTGGAACCAAGCTGAGGCAGACCACAGCACCAAGATGTACAAATTTCAACAATGGCTCAAAAATTTCAAGCAAATGTTCAAATACTGGAACATAAACACTTTTGGTGACATATTCCATGGCATTAAGGACGCAGAGAACAGATTAGCCGAGATACAAAGAATCTTTATATAAAGGGCTCGAACTGTTGAGCACATGAAGGAAGAGGAGATAATACAAATGCAACTGGAGCAGAGAAGACAACAAGAAGAAATACTTTGGAGGAAAAAATCAAGGGTGCAGTGGCTCAAGGAAGGGGAAAAGAATACAAAAATATTCCATAGAACAATGATACACATGAGACACATCAATAGAATAACACATCTAGAAGATGAGCAGGGCAATCTGATCAGAGAGCACGCCCACATCGAAGAAGAGCTCAATAGACACTATCAGAGCCTCCTGACGGAAAGCAAGGAGGACAGAAACGAATCCATCACTCGAGTTACCAGTCACATCCCCTCACTCATCACCCCTGAATAGAATGCTTCTCTAATAAGGCCAATCACCCAGGAGGAGGTGGACCAAGCATTAAAGGACATGCCCTCAGGAAAATCCCCAGGCCTCGATGGCTTCACTACAGACTTCTTCCACCACTTCTGGGACATTATAAGAAAGGACGTCTGGGAGGTTGTCGAGGAATCATGAACATTGGGTCAAGTTATTTAGGCCTTCAACACCACCTTCCTCACTCTCATCCCAAAGGAAGAGAGAGTCACGAACCCCAAGCAGTTCAAACCCATATCCCTATGTAATGTAATCTACAAGATTATAACCAAGGTAATTGCAAATCAACTTAATCCAATACTGCCCTTTGTCATTTCCAAAGAATAAGTTGGCTATGTTGAAGGAAGGAAGATTATGGACAGCGTCATACTAGCGCATGAGGTGATCAGCTCTCTCAAATCAACAAAAACCCCAGGTATGCTAATCAAACTTGATCTCTCAAAATATTTTGACAAGGCCAGTTGGAAATACCTCAGAGCCATTCTAAACTCCTTTGGCTTTGATCAAGATTGGGTAAACTGGATTATGAATCTCACCTCCTCAGCTTTCTTCTCAATCCTAGTCAATGGAGTCCCCTCCCGTCCCTTCTTGGCCTCCAGGGGAATCCGGCAAGGGGATCCACTATCACCCTTCCTTTTTGTCCTAATGGTAGAAGGCATGGGTCGCTACATTAAATCAATGGTTCTGGAAGGCAGCCTCAAAGTCCTACCCCTATATAACATCAGGCCAGCCCCCTCACACAGCCAATTCATTGATGACACCCTCCTCATGAACTCCCCCACTATGCGTGAAGCCCTGAATCTCAACTCCATCCTGTCTGACTTCACTGAAGCCTCTGGCACGACTTTGAACCTAGATAAATCCAATCTTTTCTTTTTCAATACTCTGGTCGTTGTTCAACTATATATTTCCAAAATCCTGGGCATCCCCAGGAGCTCCATTCCATCCAACTACTTGGGCATTCCTCTCATAGGAGTGCCTGCCAAATCCATCTCCTGGGACAGCCTCCTCCTTTCTATCTCAAATAGAGTGGCCAATTGGACCTTCAGACCTTTAAAAGTTGCAGCCAGATTGGTCCTGCTAAAATCAGTCCTACAGACCCTACCCACCTATCTTTTCACCACCCTAGTAGCTCCCAAGCAAATCATCAGAGTTGTCAGAAAAATCCAGAGGAATTTCCTCTGGCAAGGTCTGCAGCCCAACAAGAAATGGGCACTAGTAAGCTGGGACAAGGTCTGCACACCAAAAAACATGGGAGGCCTTGGGCTTCAAGACCTGCGAAAGATCAATCAGATAATGGGGGCCAAGATATGGTGGAGATGGATGAAAACACCAGATGCATTATGGGCACAAATTTGGAGGAATAAATACGCTCCCATCATGCAACTTGATCAACTGATCAGACATAACGTTAGAATACAGGGTTCGAACATTTGGAACACAGCTTGGCAAAACAAAGATATAGTACAGAAGCATGCTTTATGGGAAATACGTAATGGAGACAGTGCAAAGTTCTGGCAAGACTCGTGGCAACAACTCAAACCTCTAAATGAACTTGCAGAGCTCACACCCCTCCAACACGCTCTCAATCAAGCCCCTTAACTAAAGGTAAAGGACCTTTGGAAACCGCTAGAAGCGAGACAGACTTGGCGGCAATGGAAGACCTCCAGTCAAGATCTAGGAATTCCCCCCGACGTAAACTTATCAACCTGGCAATATGAAGCAGGACGCAGGAAAATCCCCATTAAGGAGGGGCCAGACATCCTTAGATGGGGGTACTCTGCTTCTGGCAATTTCTCGGTAAAAGAAGCCTACTATTTACAAGGTAATTACCACAATCAGGAAAGGGACACAATCTGGAGAAAAATTTGGAATAAGGCGCTCTGGCCAAAGGTCTCTACCTTCCTCTGGCTAATCATCCATAATAGTATTCTAACATGGGACAACCTCAGGAAAAGAGGATTCATTGGGCCCTCAATCTGTGTCTTATGTCAATGCCAAGAAGAAACCAAGGAGCATCTTTTCAATGGTTGTCACTACAATCAAGTGGTCTGGGACCAGGGGGCTCAAATCATGTGTAGATCCAACCAAAACAGAGGCAGCGCCAGAGACACTATCGAAAACTGGGACTCAATCACTTTTAGCAACCCCATTCTGAACTACATATGGAAACTCCTCCCAGGATTTATTCTCTGGAAAATATGGAAGGAGCGAAACAAATGCATCTTCCACTCCAAGGACTCCACTCTAGAGCTAACCTGGGACAGAGTTGCCACACTCATCAAAGAAAAAATCAGAAGTAAGAGATGGCAAGCTGGGGATAAGGTATGTAAACGGGAATAATTAAGCACCCTTCATAGTTGGCAACTCAATCTAAATGACTCAGTGGTAGTCAGAGTTCCCAAGATTCGAACACCCAACTCAACCACCTGGACTCCCCCCCCAATAGGATTCATAAAAATCAACTTTGATGGCACTTCAAAAGGCAATCCCAGACCCACAGGCTATGGAGCGGTGATCAAAATCTCTACAGGGGAAATTCTAACTTTGACAGCAGGGTATCTGGGGGAAACCATAAACAATGTAGCAGAAATAACTAGCCTACTACAGGGCCTTCGATCTGTAGCTACCCTACCCAGCCACAAAATAATTTTGGAAGGGGACTCACAAATCATCATCCAGTTAATCACCAAGATCTTACATGGGGGAAATCCACAAAAAATCTCTCCCAGTTGGCGATTAGCAGGAATGCTTGAGGACTTCAAAGGCATACTCGAGAACAACATCAACATCATCCCCTCCCATGTCAAGAGGGAGGCAAATGGCATGGCTGACTACCTGGAAAACGAAGGAGTCCAAAGGGGAATGGAACAAATAATCTGGGACACTAGAACCTCTGAAGCCTCAAACATATCCCAACAATGTCAACTTATAGCCAACAAGGATTTCCCACCCCCGGATGGGGTGCTACGCGGAAAGGAAGGGCACGTGGAGGCGCGAAGGGAGAGGCCATTTATGGTGGCTCTCACCTCAAACCACAGCCATTTATGAAGGCTTTCACCTCCGTCAGCCTTTGGTTATCTATGGGGCCTCTCACATGTGAGCAAAGGTCGGCCAACCAGAGCATTAAGCTCTCAGCGTTAATGGTGGCAGCCATAGTTTATGTCATTATCCGTTTAACTGAAGCTCGTCGAGCAGAGAAAGAACTGTCGTGCAGGAGGCATCCTGGCACTAGCCCTCACTCTCACCATGCCGCGGGCAAGGGGGCGACCCCATAGAGGAGCTGGCTGGTACGCGGTTGATTCAAGAAGGAAAAGGCACAAGCATTTCGAAAGAGCTATGCTCCTGGCCAAAAGAAAACGACGCAGGAATGCCACAGCAACAAATTTTCCCCCCCAAACTTACGTCGAAGAAAACCTGTCCATAGAGCTCCCACCNCTCACGGCCCCAGCGACGCTTCGAATGCAGAGCTCGACACTTGCCCAATTGAGGAGGAGATGTTAGAATGCACATTCAACTCGCAGCCGCAGAGGAAGATGCAGGGCCACCCGGAAATGGAGGCTGAAACAAAGTCGTCGCCATCGCCACCATTCCTACATCCAGAGCACATGAACCTGATCTTTGAGGTACGCAGCCTAGTGGATGATCAAATTTTCAGAGCCGTCCGCGTTAGCCAACGCTTGGACATGCTTTACGCAGCCTACTCCAGGGCCACTCCTCAACGCCAATGCCCCACCTGTGCTCAGCCCTATGTCATCCCTGTCAATGGCGGCAAGGCAAAGGAAAGATGCGAGGACTCTGGCGAATAGGTTCTATTGTTTCCTATGGTCTCCAACTCCTTTTCTTTTGTTGTTTATCAGAGTTGTAGCTCTTTAGTTACTAGCTTAGTTAGCGTTAGAACAGACTTTACTAAACTGCTAATGAAGATGGATATGCACCCTGGTTTCCTTCGGGCAGGGTGGCAAAACATGGTGCTTGATTTTGCATGTTGTTGTGGACAAGCCAACTGTCCTGGTTTCCTGTATAGGCAGGACAGCTGGCACCTGTATGTCAAGTGTATTTCTTTCTCTAAAGGTTTAATATAACAGGTTTCTCTCTCTTTACTTAAAAAAAAAAGAATAAAAAAAAAGAGGTATATTATGTGTTATTTGGAAAATAATGAGGCATATTAGATAATGATGCATATGTAAACAATGATGGTGGGAAAAAGGTTATGTGAACAATTTGAATTTAGTTATTTTTGGCCTAAGCTATGACTATTATTTAAGTCTTATTTATAATACAGTGAAGACTTAATGTTATATTTGAGCATTAGTGACATTAGTAAATGGTGTGTTTACTTTTTATTTTATATTCTTATATAATGGGTATTCAAGTCATTAAGGTCATGGTGGCAATATAACATTCTATTCTTTTGAATGGAATTCATATATTTATCTTCTTTTGTTTGATTTCGTGTAAAACAAGGTCAGTGAAGTAACAACCCTTTTTAATGTAATTAATAAAATCCATCTATATATCATTTCCTTCAATGGTGTAGTAGTAGGTAATTATATAAATAAGGATTGTGCTTTTTGTGATTATTATGCGTCACCTTTTTTTTTTTTTTTTTTTTAAGTTATTTCTTTGGGACTTAAAGCATCTGAATATGTTTCATAGTGAGTCAACTCATTTTTCTCTACAAGGTTTTATTTGCAACTTAGATCATTTTGGGGGTGAAAAATAAAAGTTGTTCTCCCTATAGGATCTCATGGAAGGTAATGAGGTTTACTACCCTTAGTTTAGAAGGTATTGGGGTGGGTGTCAAGATTCCGAGGGTAAATATACAAAATTTGCAATTCCATATATGATGCAATTTTCAAATAAATCATTTCAAAGTAAATAAATGATATTACATAGTAAAAAAGGCTTGTCCTCTAGATAGTTGAAAGGTTTGTTAGTTGTCTACTATGAAATTGGGCCAGGATAAAAAGAAAAAATATTTTTCTTTTTCTTTTTGTTTTCTTTTATATATAAATGAACTAAATTAGACTCTTGAGTCTGAGCAGTCAAACTAGTTAAGTTAATCTGACTTGAGTTTCATATGAAAATATTTTGACATAAATACCTTATCAATTATCATCATAATTATTCATCAACATCAAATAAATAGACACTTCAATAAATGCACAATAATATTAAAACACTAAACCATAAACAATTCATAAAACATGTCCAATGAAATTATATATATTCAAAATTGGTAAAATTTTTCATTTTTTACAAAATGGCACATCATGATCAAGATACATAATGGCACCTCATTCCCGAACATGGAAGAGTGGCATCTCATGCCCTAGATAGAAAATTTCACCTCAATCCCAAAATTGCACATCATGGATGAAATACATAATAGG
>WSFP011489817.1:0-14847 GCA_009831015.1 Picea engelmannii | reverse complement strand
ACTTAAGGAATTTTAATTTATATCGGGATTCGGAGTTTTGAATGAACAAATGTTTAACGCAAATTGAATAGCGAAATCCCGATCCCTGATTCCCCGATACATTAATTCTTGTTTAAAACACAATTTACGTAATTCAAAATTAATGGGTTCTAAACATTAAAGTTAATCCCATCGCGATTTCAAGATTCGCGGTTTTGTGAAAACAAAAAATCTTGTCATCGCATTTCCCGATTTCCCGATCCCCGATACATTTAAACCTTAAGTGAAGTTTTGAATTAACCTAATTACCGTTAATCCTGATTAAGAATTGATAATGACATCGGGATATCAAGATTCGCGTTTTTGGGAGAAGTAGATTTCATGTCATCAAATTTCCCGATTTCCCGATCCCCAATTTTCCGATGAATGAAATCCCGAAAAGATCTAGTCTGGATTAATTAAGATAATAAAAAAATTTTAACTTAAATAATACATCGCGATTTTGGCAATCGGGGTCCTTCGATGACTTATTTCCTTGGCATTAAAAGTTCTGAAACTTCGATGAGAATGTTTTTAAATTTAATTCAAGATTAACACTAATTAATCATTCGTATAAACAAGATTTAAAATTAAACTTTTTATGAATGATCTTTAATACGGAAATCGTCCAATTTGGTAAGTTTCTATTATATTTGAAAATACTGAGAAAGCTCAAGTACAAACATTAAATGCATATATTCGGAAATATCTCTTGCATTAAAGAGCCTTAAATTCATAATAGAGGTACAAATCTCAATGCTTTTATGATATATTCGAAGTAAATTTTGAAACGTTTACATTATCATTTCGAAGTTGAATTCCTATCTATTACAGGTTTCAAGTGAACACATAGCTATGGCACCCAAAAAGGCTTCGAAGAAAAATGAAGAGCAACCAGAAGGTGATATTATTTTTGATACTACTGCATATGGGGTAGTACACTCTGTCAAATCACGGGCTGCAATTGCAAAAAAACTGGAGGATGAGCTTAACTATGCGGACACTGGTGCGGACAATCATCTCCGAGATCTTGCCGAGACTGAACTCCATAAGGTGGCTGCACGTCTGAGGCTCGTGTCATATACCGATATGATCGCCTGGGCTTTGGATAAAGTAGATGTCCTGACCAAAAGTATTTTGAACGAGCAAGGAGCTGTCATCGGCTCATTCAGGCCCGAACATATTCAAGTAATTTATAAGCTCTCGCCCAATTATAGGTACACTTTTAATTCTAAGTTTGTAGATGCATTTCAAAGAAAAGAGTGCATTGAAGGTGGCCAAGCATACCCCGACATAATAAGAGGATGGGCTAGAGATGAAAACAAGTTTAGGGCTGATATACATGGAGTCTATGCTTCAACTGCATTAAATAAATATATGGTTTATGCAGCAATGATGTTGTGTAGACTTTTTGGGAGAAAGGATCCTTGTCATTTTCATGCAGAATGGACACCTTTCTTAGAGGAAGTTTAAGAGGGACGCAATTTTAATTGGCACAAAATTTTATGAGATAACCTCACATCAGAGGTTGTGAATTACAAAGCAGCTAGGTCAAAAGGACAACCAGTGGCTTTTTATATGTCATCTTATATCATGGATGCCATTTGTTTTATGACTCCTTTCCCATTAATGAATTGGAGTTGGAATGCTTCTTGCCCAGAGCCTGTTCATAAGTACCATTCAGCTCTCTGGGAAGAAAATGCAAAAAACGCCTTTTATGAGGTTTGTCATCATGTAATTATCCCTCTGCACAAAATATTCTTTGGGTGAGAACCTCCTCGTATTTCTAATACCATCATAGAAAACCTCAATTCAGTCGTTGACTGGTTCATCGAGGAAAATTTTTCCTATGTGAGGGTTTATGGTTGTTCTATTCTGCCTCATGCACCCCCAAAAATTCTACCAGACAGGTTGATATGTAGAGAAGTAGCTTATCAGCTAGTTAATGGTGGTATTGGGCTAGAACTAAAAGCTCAACAGAAAAAGGCATGGCCATCTTTTCCTGTCTATCTAGGAAAATTTGTTTTATTAAACATAGGCCATTCTAAGGCAGAATCTGAGTCGATGGACGAAGTGAAATTAGAAAATATAGAACACAGGAAACATGACCCATACCAAATAATCAGTCGGCATTTCACACAGTGTAATTTAAAAGCTTATGAACATGAATTTTCAGTTTTTGATGATATTTTCAAAGGTGTTAAAACTTATGAGGAAGTGCAGAGTAGAGTGCAATCCTTGTCACCTGATGCAAAGGTGGGGTTTTCATATTTTCAAAGAAATAGACGACGTTGTTTGCCAAGGATTTTAAAGGGAGAAATGTCAACTTCATTGCCAGAGCAAGAAACGATTCCTCCGAGGTTTAAAACCATTATTCAAGATAAGTCAGGTGACAAAGATAAATCGAAAGATTCTGAAAAACATCCTCAGAATACAGAGGGTTCTCATACCAAAGAAACATAGACAGAAAAGGGAAACGGAATAGAAACAAGCCCAATAGTTCTCGATGATATCCCAGAAAATGTTGGAGGAACAGCTTCAAAGGAACTTGGCAGTCCCATTACAGCATTGACCCCACTACAGTCAACTTTCGGAACCCCTCATGAAGGAGTTCTATATGTAAGTGACTTAGAGCCAATAACCATAGATGAAATCCCTTCATCTGACTATTTTTTCAGTAAAAAACGAAGAGTTGTCTTGAAACAGGAAATTCATCATGTAGGAGAAAGAAGGATCAAGAAACATAAAATTATCATTGATGGTAAGAAACTCAATGAAGGAGAATTTGCTACAGAGTTAGCAGGAACCATGGGCGCTATAGCATCAGCCAACATGTATTCTCTAGGAAACCTTACTACTATGCTGGAGCGAAAGGATCAGGAAATAATGCATTTGCAGGACAAATTAAAAGAAAATGAAAGAATTATTGGCTGGGGAATACAAAAGGGTCTAGAACAAGCTAGACTCAAAGACATACAAGAAATCCAAAGGTTGAATGAAAACTTGAATGAAGCTAAAAACATGATACAGGTTACTCAAGAACAAGTGCAAAAGCTGGGCAATGAAAATAAATCTCTGCAAGATAAAATTATTTCAATTACTAATGAGGTGATTGAAATGGAACATTTCAAGATTAAAGCATCAGGGATATATACAAACATAGAAGAAGAACAACAGAAATTATTTTGCAATCTGGAAATCATCCAGAATTATTTTCATGAATCAAGTAGGTCTATGCAAAATGTAGTTCAGAAAGAAAGAGAAGCTAAAGAAGAAAGGAATTATTTTCAAAAGATAATAACTTCTTTACAAAAAGAAGAAATTGGGAAAAGCCAGAAATTATCCATTTCGGAGCAGTTGAAAGGAGATATAATGATAAAAGTTTGGGAAACAAAATTGGCAGAATATAAAAGAATTACCAGAGAAATCAAGGAAGATTGTCAAAGGATATTCAATCTTATTGAAAAAGATTCAGTAGATATCGGGACAGATGGTGTTTCCGAGTCATTAGGCGAAATCGACATTCACAGGTATCAGCTGAAATCAAAAGAAGAAATCGAAAAAAGGAAAACAAAAATCTCGAATATTAAAATGGTCAACATTGCAGAAATAGACAAGTGGATGATAGCTTCAAGTTCAAAGTTGGAAAAAGTTAAATTCACAGAGAAAACAATAGAAAACCAGTTATCAAGCTTACAAAAAAGTTTTTTCTCTTTTGAAGCAAACGAAGTACCTGAGGCTCCTAAGGTCTTGGTGATTTTTTTAGAGAAATATGTTCAATGCGTTGAAGCAGATAAAGAAAGCTCATCAACGCGATCTTAAAACTTTGTATATATTTTTATTTTTCTTTTTAGAATTTTGAAATAAATGGTAAACGGTTGACATTAGTCTATGTAACCGTAATATTATGAAGTTGGTTAGTTACCAACGAAAGAACTTTGATAGAAAGATATAAATATAGTTTAAAAAGGCAGAAAGAGGGCTTCAGAAATTGTGGAGAAGGCCAAATTTTGTAATATCATCTTTGAAGTTCATCGGAATATAAACCGTAGACAAGATTCTGGATCCTGCAATTTTGTGACTATGTTCCTTCCCTTGTTTATCATACTTTATTAAATCTTCTTCTTGATGTGCGTTTCTAACAAGTGAATCAATTTGAAGTTATATACATTGTTGTTTATTGTTTCAGATTAGTTTGGATGTTGAATGTTTTACAGTCTTTCCTCTGAAATTACTTTAGTGATTTTAAGACCTGTAAACCTTTTGTTCCTTAATACCTAATTCTGTTAGAAATATTGTTTTTCTTGCATCATTGTTCATTGAAGTATAAGATTCTTTCTAGATAAAAGCCTTATATTTCTTTATATTGTGTTCCATTGTTTACAATTTCAAAATTGTTACAAAACCAGGAAACGGCCTTGAATGTGTTTTTACATTACTGTTTTAGATTTCAAAGTTATTTTTTATTAATATCTTCTCTGAAAGTCTGAAGTAACCAATCGATAAAAAACCTATTTACAAAACCTTTAAAACCTATCACCCATGACAGTCCCTAGTGGTAGGCAACCAAACGTAGAACCTGGTCTTCAGGATCAAACCAGCATTGCCCTAAACTTATTTAATACTATTATTCAAACAGCTACCAATAGGACTGAGTTAGAAAGATCGTGGGCTGATATCGAACATGACATTAGCATCCAAGAGCAACGGGAAGCAAGACAGAGACGGTTGAGAAACTGAATCTGATCTAGTCTTTCTTTGTTTCTTTATTTTAAAAATCTCATCATAAAAATCTTTATTCAGATGCCTTGACGGTATGTTTTATAGCCTTAAAACATAAACTCAGGAACAACATCTTTTTGGCACCGTTGTCGGGGAACGAAGAAACGAATTATTTCCCTGGGAAGAACGACATTAACACTTTCTGTTGTTGATAGTGAACAATAACGGAAAACTTTCTAAGGCTAAAATTATCTTTCACTTAGCGACTCCACATTGAATAAACTGGCTAGTAGCCGTAAGAACACTAGAAGAAACCCGGATAGCAAACAGACCTCGCCAGTCTCTAATCTGGAAAAAATTTTAAAATCAAGAAAATCAATTAAACAAATCCTTTTATCAACTTATTCTCTAGATCAGACTAATTTTATACAATCAAATTCTTCTGAAACTTTTGAACGATCACTCTCGCTTCCCCCTTCTTTTGATACTTTTTATTTTCCTGAAGTTTCATCCCCAGTCTTCCAAGAGTATTCTCCACATACTGTCCCAACTTCAGTACCAAACCTAACCATGGCGGCACAAGGAGGTGCTGGAGGTGGAGGTGGTGCTCCTGGAGGTGGTCAAGTACCAGTTCCAGGGATTTTTGTTAAAGTGGCTGCTAGATATGCTCCCCTAGTTCTTCATGTTCCTCTTCATGATCTCCCTGAGAACTATATGAAGAGCCTCCCAAAATTTACAGGGGAGGGTGATTTAACTGCACATGAACATATCAATTTTTTTGATCAATTTGCAGATATATTTGGGATAGAGCATGAAGATGTTTATTCCAGATTACTTGTTCAAACTTTTGAAGGACAAGTGAGAACTTGGTTTCGATCCTTACCAGCCGGATCATTAAGATCCTATGAAGAGCTGGAGAGTGCATTTATCAGACAATGGGGTGAGAGGAAAGATCACCTCTACTACCTAACCGAATTCAGAGCCCTAAAAAAGAAAAACTCAGAGTCAGTGTTGCAATTCACACAAAGGTTTAATAAATTATACAATAAAATTCCAGCTGAAGTTAAACCTTCGCAACCTTCAGCCAAAGTAACTTATGCTAGTGCTTTTGATCCTAACTTTTCTTTACTATTGAGGGAGAGAATATCATTAGATCTCTCTAAAATGCAAGATGATGCAGTTGAAATTGAATACAATATGATGGCATTAGGGAAGCTTAAAGCAAAGACCGAAAATGTAAATAAAGAAAATAAAAAATTTAAAGAACAGGGCGGACCTTCAGAGTCAGGAAAATCTTCTAGTGATAGAATAGATGAGATGGCAAGGGTCATTCAAAAACTCTCAAACAAAATTTCGAAAATGGAGTTAGAAAAGCCTAGAAGAGAAAAATTTCCCAAAAAAGATTTCCGAAAAAATCTTGAACCTCAGGGAACACACAAAACGATAAAAAATGAGGATAAAAAGATTCAAGCACCAAGTTTTAAAAGTGAAGATTATATTGGAGAAGAAGATTTTGGCGATTTCAAAGAATTATATGAAGACATTAGTAATCTTGGTGATGATAATAGATATCCTTACTTATCTAGACAGGATTATGAAGCATCCCTGATTAAAGAAAGTAAATCAGAAGATAAAGTTAGCAATAATGCCACTGATAATCATACATATCAAAGTATTGCAGATGACATTATTGCTGATTTGCAGGGAAAATATAATCTGAGACCGAGAAATAAAAATCCCTCTAATGATCAAACAAAAAAGGTTTTACTTAGAAAAGATACCGATGAGCAAAACCCAAAAGTTGCAGATAAACAATCTGCAAAAAGAAATACAAGAGATAACCCTGTATAGTTAGAACCAGTAGGAACTACCCCTGTAAATATACAAAACCCGATCAAAGAAAATAAGGTCACATCACAACGCAAAACTGAGAAAAAGGTTATGGAAGCCCCACACATTGAGAATGACAAGGCCCTAGGCAATTTTAACTTGGAAAATGAAATAAGCAAGATCAAAATTCCTATTCCCCTTGTCGAATTAGCAAAAAATCCAGTGTACCGAAAACAAATAGCCAAAATGATAAATTTTTATGAAAAGGAAAGTCAGGCTGACACAATTAACTTAGAATATGATAAACCTATCATTGTGTTCAGTCCACACGCTGAAGGGGCAAAAGATACAGTAGCTCCTTTTTATATCACACTTACTATTTTTGATCACCTTTTACACAACTGTATGTTGGATTCTGGAGCTTCGCATAATGTCATGCCTAAAGATATAATGGATAAACTTGGTCTCGAAGTCACAATACCCTATGGTGATTTGTATTCTTTTGATTCTAGAAGAGTTAAATGCATAGGGATGATTAAAGACCTAGTGGTTAACTTGGCCCAGATACCTGCTAAAAGCATCCTTATGGATGTGGTAGTTGCAGATATTCCTCCAAAATATGGAATGCTACTATCTAGATCATGGGGTGCTAAGCTTGGAGGATCCATCCAGTTAGATATGACATACGCTACGATCCCTGTTTTCGGAGGACAATTCACTCGTCTATACAGGGAAACTCGGATGGCGTTCACTGTGAGTGACCCAAAAAATCCTAAAAATCACCCAGTGTATATAGCAGATCAAGATTTAGGGAATTGTATATTATCGTTAGATGATGATTTTGAGATATATGTATATGATAAAGATACAGAAGAAAAAATTCAAAAAAATGAAATAAAAGAAAATGTCTATAATATTGGTACATGGAAAATGATTTTTGACGGTGCTTCCTCCTATCTTGGAGCTGGGGTTGGAGTAATCCTTATTGCCCCTGATGATCAATTTGTGATCCCATTTTCTTATAGGCTCCAGTGGTATGTAGACTGTACAAATAATGTATGTGAATATGAGGCTTTAGTACTTGGTTTAGAAGCTGCAAGAAAAATGAAAATTAAAAACATTGAAGTCTTTGGTGATGCTGAATTAATTATAAAACAAGTAAATCGGCAATATCAAGCTAAACATCCTAGATTAAGGGATTATAGAAACTGTGTATGGGATTTAATTGAGAATTTCTTCACTTCTGTGAATTTTCATTTCATCCCTAGATCGGAAAACCAACAGGCCGATGCTCTAGCTAAAGCTGCATCAATGTTTAGCCCTCCGACGTCTTTTAATTTAAAATACCATATTCAAATGAGACATCGTCGTTCCATACCCGATAATGTACAACATTGGCAAGTTTTCGAAGACGATCAACAACTCATAAAGTTTCTTGAATCCTTAGATGAGTTTTCAGAAACATATAATGATCAGGAGAATCAAAATGACCCTACCTGGATCATGCAGGAAGGGGAAGATGCAAAAGAGTTTCATGATAAAATAGCTAATCACCGGATGCTTGTTCTAAAARAMAATCAAATYCYCWAAGGTCYGATHCCTTTRGAAAGACTCTTTAATAAAGATGACATTCCTTCTAAAACTACTCTACAACCTCAACCAGAAGAGGTTGAAGATTGTAACATAGGAACTGTAGATAATCCCAAAATGGTTAAGTTATCTAAATTTTTATCAGTAGAAAACAAAAACAAATATACAGAATTGTTGAAAAAATATAAAGATGTGTTTTCATGGTCATACGAAGATTTGAAAACATATGACACCTCAGTGATAGAACACAAAATACCACGTAAACCAGGTGTAAAACCTTTCAAGAAAAAACTCAGACAGTTTAACCCGATCTTATTACCTGTCATTGAGAAAGAAGTTAAAAAGCTTTTAGACGCTAAAATTATTGTTCCCTTAAGATATTCTGATTGGGTTGCTAACCTAGTACCAGTGAAAAAGAAAAACGGGGAAATCAGATTATGCGTTGACTTTAGAAATTTAAATAAATCTTCTCTTAAGGACAACTATCCTCTTCCAAAAATGGATCACGTTCTGGAGAAAGTAGTAGGGGCTACTAGGATGTCTATGATTGATGGTTTTTCAGGATATAATCAAATTGTTGTTAGTGAGCCTGATAAGGAAAAAACTGCATTCACCACTCCTTGGGGTACCTTTATGTATGATAAAATGCCATTCGGACTAATGAATGCAGGAGCCACTTTTCAATGAGCAATGTATATTGCTTTTGTCGGTGAACGAGATAAGTTTGTAGTTATATATCTGGATGACTTAACTGTTTTTTCGAAATCAGATGAAGATCATATAATTCATTTAAAACAAACTTTTGAAAAATGTCGTAAGTTTGGTCTTTCATTAAATCCTAAAAAGTCCCATTTTGCCATGCAGGAAGGTAAGTTGTTAGGTCATATAGTATCCCGAGATGGGATCAAAATCGATCCTGAGAGAGTAGAGGCCATAGAAACATTAGCTATTCCTAGAAATGTTAAAGAAATTCAATCTTTTTTAGGAAAAATAAAATTTTTGAGAAGATTTGTTCCTAACTTTGTTGAGATTGTTAAATTGATTACAGATATGCTCTGGAAGAACAACAAAGTTAAGTGGACAGTAGAAGCAAAGGCATCCTTTGTCCACATTAAAAAAGTTATAAGTGAGGCACCGATATTAGCAAGTCCAGATTATCTTAAGGACTTCCTCATTTTTTCTTTTGCCTCAGAACATACGCTTGCTGTTGTTCTCCTCCAGAAGAATGAAGAGGGTTTTGAGCAACCCATCGCCTTCTTTAGTAAAAGCCTCTGAGACGTTGATATTAAATACAACATAATGGAAAAGAAAGCTTACGCAATGGTTAAAGCATTGAAAGCTTTTAGAACGTATGTATTACATTCCAAAATCATTGCATATGTACCTACTAGTGTTGTAAAGGATATATTAATTCAAGCAGACAGTGATGGGAAAAGAGGTAGGTGGCTTGCAAAAATTCAGGAATTTGACTTGGAGGTTAAACCTACTAAACTAGTAAAAGGACAGGGTTTAGCTAGACTTCTAGCCGAATCTAATTTTCGGGCTCTTGGGATAAATGGTGCTCAAGAGGAACAAGGATGGATAGATATGAATGAAATAGATGATCAAATAATCGAAAACAAGATTGAGGACAAATTCATTTCGTCAGATTGGTATAAAGATATAGTAATATATCTTTTAACTTTGAAATGCCCAGATGATTTGTCACCTTCCAAAGCCAGAACACTGAAACTGCATGCAGTTAAATACTGCATTTCCGAGAAAAAATTATACTGGAAAGACCTGCTTGGTTTCCTCTTAGTTTGTCTGGTTGAATCAGAGACAGAGGAAGTTATAAGTCAGTTTCATGAAGGTGTCTGTGGAGGGCATCATGCTTGGAGAGCAATAGCATATAAAATCTTAAGGGATGGTTACTACTGGCCAAAACTTTTCCCTGATGTAAATGCTAAGGTAAGGGCTTGTAGCCCTTGCCAATTTTTTACTGGAAAACAAAAGCTTCCAGCTATGCCGTTAGTTCCAATTAAAACAGAAGCCCATTTTCAGCAATGGGGGCTTGACTTCATAGGTGAGATAAATCCCCATTCAAGTGCCCAACATAGATGGATTCTCACTGCCACAGATTATTTCACCAAGTGGGTGGAAGAAATCCCTACAAGGAAGGCCACTGATTCAGTGGTTATAGATTTTTTGGAAGAGAATATATTGGCAAGATTTGGCTGTCCTAGAAAGATAGTAACAGATAATGCACAGGCTTTCAATTCAATGGAAATGATCATTTTTTGCCAAAAATACAATATCGTTCTAGGACATTTTACAGCTTACTATCCACAAGGAAACGGTCTGGCTGAATCTTCTAATAAGAGTTTGATCAGTATAATTAAGAAAGTCTTGAATGAAAATAAAAAATATTGGCACTTACATTTAAAGTATGCTTTATGGGAAAATCATATAGGAACAAAGAAGTCTATTGGTACTTCACCATTTCAAATGGTTTATGGGACAGACGTAGTGTTGCCCGTAAATTTAGCACTTCCTGTGATGAAACTATGGCAAGATGAGAAGGAAGAGCCAAATCCTCTCACTAGAAGAATAAACCAGCTGATAGAAGTTCAGCAACACAGGGATGTAATAGATGAAAAGCTACAAAAGTACCAGGATAATATGAAGTTGTTATTTGATCGCAAGGCCAAGAACAAAAACTTTCTTCCAGGAGATCTAGTTTTGAGGTGGGATGCTCAAAAGGAAGATTCGGGTAAAAATGGTAAATTTGATCACATCTGGTATGGACCCTTTAAAATATCATCTTCTGAAGGTAAAAACTCTTTTCTACTGGAAAATTTAGATGGTAAGATCCTAAATGCCCCTGTTAATGCACGATTCTTAAAGCATTACATGGAATAAAAATAAATAAAAAATAAAAATAATAATAATTATATATATATATATATATATATATATATAAACAAAAATAAATTAAAATAAATAAATTTGTATATATCTGTTTCTTTCTTAAATTTTTGGAAAATTACTTTGTAAAAAAAATAAAAAAAATCTAATCCACAAAGTTATTTTTGAAATTATATCTGAGGTATTCTGGTTTTACATTGTTGAAAAGTTTCCTTTAATACCCTCGGTACTATCTTTTAAAAAATTGTATCGGAGTTGAAGAAATTTTGTATTGACTTTGAAAATTATCAAATGATTGAATTCAATTAGGTCTGTTTTCATGATTTTTGTCCCTTACCAAAAATGGTTAGGTTTGAGATTAACTTTAAATATCTTAAGTTTCTTAACAGTTTATCTGAACTTTTAAGCTTGCTCAAAAGAAGATCCCTTGAAAATATTTTCCCTTTTTATCTATAGACTAAGGAGGTTTTGAAGGTTGAGAACAATTGATCTAGAATAATCAAAACAAGTAGACAAACCTTTATTATAAAAAATTTACACAGATAACCACCCCTGAGATATTAAGTATCACTGATTGCCCCCACTTCGTAAACATGAGATAACTATAAGACAGATGGTGAAAGGAAATTCATAATTGATTGCCCCCATCTAGTCCTACAGACGATGAAAGAAAATTCATTTAAATGATTTCCCTCGTCTAAAAATAAAAAATAGATAACTTCACCAGGGTACTGAACAGGCCTGCTGGCAGTGAAGCAATGTCTAAGCATAAAATTAGCACTCGAAGCAGTGAAAGGAAATTCAGGAAAAAGGGACAGATAACTTCACCGAGGTACTGAACAGGCCTGCTGGCAGTGAAGCAATATCTGAGGTATCTGTAAAGTTGTCATACTTATCTATAACACTATTCTAGTAATCAATTGTTCAAAAACCGGATATTCATCTTAAGTCATAATAGAGCTTCCCAGTTTTAAAATTATGAATTTTATTTCGATTGATGCAAGATGAAATGTTCAATAATCTGTTGAGTTTCTAAAGATTGTTCTAATCATCTCAATACTAACTCAATTTTTGAATGAGAAGGAAAATTTTGAAGAAGACTGTATCTGAATTTCAAATAAGTAATAAGTTTTGGAAAAGGTTTTCAAAGACTGTTTGTATTCTCTTTTCTTACTCCTTGATCAGTTTATCAGAGATAAACCCTTGACCCCATTACCCAATCAAGGCACTGAATTTGCATGTTCTCCTCGTCCCACAAGGAGATGAGGTCCCCAGTTGGAGCCTATGTTGAAACAGACCCAGATTTTTTTTATTCTTAAATAATAAGAGACCGGTATCTTTGAGTTTTTTGCATTTTATAAATTTCCTAAAGCAAAAATTTCATCTCCGATGAATTCGCGATGCCTTTATGGTTCATTTTTGGACAAAGAATGATAAAAATCTAGATAAACATAAGTTTTCAAACCCTTTACGAATGAACTTTAAATGGGCAATAATTTTAAAACTTAAGGAATTTTCATTTATATCGGAATATCGGGATTTGGAGTTTTGAATGAACAAATGTTTAACGCAAATTGAATAGCGAAATCCTGATCCCCGATTCCCCGATACATTAATTCTTGTTTAAAACACAATTTACGTAATTCAAAATTAACGGGTTCTAAACATTAAAGTTAATCCCATCGCGATTTCGGGATTCGCGGTTTTGTGAAAACAAAAAATCTTGTCATCGCATTTCCCGATTTCCCGATCCCCGATACATTTAAACCTTAAGTGAAGTTTTGAATTAACCTAATTACCGTTAAGCCTGATTAAGAATTGATAATGACATCGGGATATCAGGATTCACATTTTTGGGAGAAGCAGATTTCATGTCATCAAATTTCCCGATTTCCCAATCCCTGATTTTCCGATGAATGAAATCCCGAAAAGATCTAGTCTGGATTAATTAAGATAATAAAAATGTTTTAACTTAAATAATACATCGCGATTTTGGCAATCGGGGTCCTTCGATGACTTATTTCCTTGGCATTAAAAGTTTCGAAACTCCGATGAGAATGTTTTTAAATTTAATTCAAGATTAACACTAATTAATCATTCGTATAAACAAGATTTAAAATTAAACTTTTTATGAATGATCTTTAATACGGAAATCGTCCAATTTGGTAAGTTTCTATTATATTTGAAAATACTGAGAAAGATCAAGTACAAACATTAAATGCATATATTCAGAAATATCTCTTGCATTAAAGAGCCTTAAATTCATAATAGAGGTACAAATCTCAATGCTTTTATGATATATTCGAAGTAAATTTTGTAACGTTTACATTATCATTTCGAAGATGAATTCCTCTCTATTACAAGTTTCAAGTGAACACAGAGCTATGGCACCCAAAAAGGCTTCGAAGAAAAATGAAGAGCAACTAGTAGGTGATATTATTTCCGATACTACTGCATCTAGGGTAGTACACTTTGTCAAATCATGGGCTGCAATTGCAGAAAAACTGGAGGATGAGCTTAACTATGCGGACACTGGTGCAGACAATCATCTCTGAGATATTGCCGAGACTGAACTCCATAAGGTGGTTGCACATCCGAGGCTCGTGTCATATACCAATATGATCGCCTGGGCTCTGGATAAAGTAGATGTCCCGACCAGAAGTATTATGAACGAGAAAGGAGTTGTCATCAGCTCATTCAGGCCCGAACATATTCAAGTAATGTATAAGCTCTCGCCCAATTATAGGCACACTTTTGATTCTGAGTTTGTAGATGCATTTCAAAGAAAAGAGTGCATTGAAGGTGGCCAAACATACCCCGACATAATAAGAGGATGGGCTAGAGATGAAAACAAGTTTAGGGCTAATATACATGGAGTTTATGCTTCAGCTGCATTAAATGAATATATGGTTTATGCAGCAATGATGTTGTGTAGACTTTTTGGGAGAAAGGATCCTTATCATTTTCATGCAGAATGGACACCTTTCTTAGAGGAAGTATCAAAGGGACGCAGTTTTAATTGGCACAAAATTTTATCAGATAACCTCACATCAGAGGTTGTGAATTACAAAGCAGCTAGGTCAAAGGACAGCCAGAGGATTTTTATATGTCAGCTTATATCATGGATGCAATTTGTTTTATGACTCCTTTCCCATTAATGAATTGGAGTTGGAATGCTTCTTGCCCAGAGCCTGTTCATAAGTACCATTCAGCTCTCTGGGAAGAAAATGCAAAAAACGCCTTTTATGAGGTTTGTCATCATGTAATTATCCCTCTGCACAAAATATTCTTTAGGTGCGAACCTCCTCGTATTTCTAATACCATCATAGAAAACCTCAAGTCATTCGCTGACTGGTTCATCGAGGAAAATGTTTCCTATGTGAGGGTTTATGGTTGTTCTATTCCACCTCACGCACCCCCAAAAATTCTACCAGACAGGTTGATATGCAGAGAAGTAGCTTATCAGCTAGTTAATGGTGGTATTGGGCTAGAACTAAAAGCTCAGCAGAAAAAGGCATGGCCATCTTTTCCTGTCTATCTAGGAAAATTTGTTTTATTAAACATAGGCCATTCTAAGGCAGAAGCCAAGTCGATGGACGAAGTGAAATTAGCAAATATAGAACACAGGAAACACGAACCATACCAAATAATCAGTCGGCATTTCACACAGTGTAATTTAAAAGCTTATGAACATGAATTTTCAGTTTTTGATGATATTTTCAAAGGTGTTAAAACTTATGAGGAAGTGCAGAGTAGAGTGAAATCCTTGCCACCTGATGC
>WSFP011489816.1:0-14991 GCA_009831015.1 Picea engelmannii | reverse complement strand
GAACGTTGAGATTGTGCATTGATTTCAGGGAATTGAACAACGTAACAATGAAGAACAAGTATGCTCTGCCGAGGATTGATGATCTCTTCGATCAGTTGAAGGATGCAAATATCTTTTCGAAAATAGATCTAAGATCAGAATACATAAACACCAAGTAAAAATAAAAGATGAATACATAAACAAGACCGCCTTTAGAACAAGGTATGGTCATTACGAGTTCACAGTGGTGTTGTTTGGACTGTCAAATGCACCTGTTGTTTTTATGAGCTTGATGAATGGTGTATTCAGGGACTATCTAGACAAGTTTGTCATAATCTTCATGGATGAAATTTTGGTGTATTCCAAGTCAGAGGAAGAGCATGAACAACACCTGAGGATGGTGCTGCAAGTGTTGAGAGAACACCAGTTGTATGCCAAGTTGAGAAAATGCTCTCTTTATCAAAGGCAGATCCAATACTTGGGGCACATTATTTCAGAAGAAGGGATTGTCATGGATCCTGATAGGTTGAGGCCATCAGAAAATGGTCAGTGCCAAGGAATGTGGTGGAAGTTAGATATTTTATGGGTCTAGTAGGCTATTACAGAAGGTTTATCGCAGGGTTCTCAAAGATATCTCACCCTATCACTTCCTTGCAAAGGAAGGAGAAAATTTTTCAGTGGACTGAAGAGTGTGAGAAAAGTTTCCAGCGATTGAAGCAGCTGTTAACCAGCGCTCCAATCTTGAGGATTGCAAATCCAAATGTGGACTCTATGGTGTGCATAGATGCGTGTAAAGAAGGGTTGGGAGGAGTTATCAGTCAAAATGGATTTGTAATATGTTATGAGTCCAGGAATCTGAAAGAGCATGAAAAGAACTGTGCCACTTGTTGAAGCAATTCTTAAAATTTTTATCCCTAAGACCTAAACTTTCCTTTTTTGGGTTTCGGATTTTCATAAAACACAAGTTTCGTTATAATTCCCAAATGCACTATACCAATTTCCCAAAGAACTCAATTATTTAAATAATAAAAGGAAAAAAACCTAAAAGTATTATAAGAATCCCGAAGCATTTTCTATAAAATTATCTTAATCATGATATGCTTTAAACCTAATGGATTTAAGGTTAACCTTAAAGAGTTTTTGGGATTCGGGATTCAGGGTTCGTTGA
Organism: Picea engelmannii; assembly: GCA_009831015.1. Lineage (NCBI taxonomy): Eukaryota > Viridiplantae > Streptophyta > Pinopsida > Pinales > Pinaceae > Picea > Picea engelmannii. The sequence goes on along the minus strand of WSFP011489816.1, from coordinate 13,844 downwards.
AAACATATTTTTCAATACAAATTGAATCGCGAACTCCCGATCCCCGATTTCCCGAAATAAAGAGAGTTCGTTAAAATGTTAATTAATTAATTCTCTAACGCAAAAAGTTAAGGCTTAAGTTAATCATTTCGTGATTTCAGGATTCGGAGTTCAGTGATAACACATCTCTTGTCAAAATGATCCCCGAAATCCTGAATCATGAAATCCCAACCCATAATTTATGTTAAACCAAACTAACTCTTTTTTGTCCTTAACCCTAATTAGTTAGTCAATTAAGATGAATTTAAGTCCTATTTTTAAACACGTCGCGATTTCACAGCTTCAAAAATCGGGATTCATCAATGACATGCTTCTTGTCAAAATGATCCCTGAAATCTGGAAACACTTAATATCAATCAATTACTTTGCTAAAACGTTTAAGTCTTAATTAACACGTAGCGATTTCATGATTTTGGAGATCGGATTTCATCGATAACATACTTCTCGACAACACGATCCCTGAAATCCCGAAAAATGAAATCTTCAGTCTTAATCTATGATTAGCACAAATTAACCTTTTTCCAAAGCATGATTAATGATAATCATTTTTTAAGGTTTCGTTCATGTTTCGGTTTCCGATTGAGTAAAATGTTCTGAGTTTTCTTTAAAATCCAAAGGTTCCAAATACAGGAATTTAAATAATGAATGACTGGTGATACATGGTACTAATGCGTATCTCGGTAAAATATATACCACATTAAACGCCTTGAATTCTTGTCAACTGCGTCAATCTTGTCACTGTTAAATGAATTAAAAGAGCATTTGAATGTCTTTGTTTTCATTTTATCAAGCGCAAGAAGCACTCAGCTGAGCTCATTCATTCCTTTTCTGTGACAGGTTTTCCATTTAACGTAAAGTCATGGCACTGAAGAAGAGTGAAGATACACAGGAAGGAGATATCATCTCCGACACCACACCACACGGTATAGACTCCATTAAATCTTGGACTCAAATCTCTAAATTTCTGGAATTTGAATTCAAGAATGCTCATCTTGATTCTGAGAATCACTATCAGGACATAGCAGAATCAGAGCTTCATAAGATCGTTGCGTGCCCTCAACTCGTGGCATACAATGATATGATCAGTTGGGCCCTAGAAAAGGTCGATATCCCGACAAGGAGCATATTAAACGATCAAGGAGTCATTGTCTGCTCATTCAGGCCAGAACATATACAAGTAATGTATAAACTCTCGCCAAATCCTAAACATACTTTTAATGTCAAGTTTTTAGCAGAATTTCATAGGAAAGAATGCACCAAGGTAGACCAGACTTATCCTGATATAATTAGAGACTGGTGGAGATGTCCATCAAAATTTATGGCTGATACCCATGGGGTTTATGCTACAGCATCCTTGAATGAATACATGGTCTACGTAGACATTATGTTGTGTAGACTTTTCGGGAGAAAAGATCCCTGCCATTTTCATGCAGATTGGGTGCCCTTTTTAGAAGAAGCTTCAGAAGGATATGCTTTTAACTGGAGTAAGATTTTGTCAGATAAACTAACACAAGAAATCTCAAACTACAAAGTTGCAAAATCAAAGGGACAACCAGTGGCCTTTTACATGTCAGCATACATTATGGATGTGATCTACTATGTGACTCATTTTCCCTTAATGAATTGGAGTTGGAACATAACCTGTCTAGAACCCATTCATGAATATCATTCTGCCCTTTGGGAAGAAAATGCTAAGGACGCATTTTATGAAATTTGTCATCTTGTTATAATTCTGATGCATAAAATATTTTTTGGATGAGAACCCCCTCACATTTCTGATACAGTCATAGAAAATCTTAAGGCAATAGCCGACTGGTTTATTGACAAGAATTTTTCCTACAAAAGGGTTTATGGTTGTTCTACTCCCCCTCATGCACTCCCAAAATTCCTACCGGACAAATTGGTGTGTAGAGAGGTAGCCCACCAGATAGTAAAAGGAGGCATTGGATTAGAGCTAAAGGAAACTCAGAAGAAGTCATGGCCAACTTTCCCTATACATATCAGGAAATTTTCATTACTAAATCTAGGCCATTCTAAAGTAGAGACCGAATCACTAGAAGATGTAAAATTGGTAGATATTGAACACAGAAAGCATGACACCTATCAATTAGTAAGCAAACATTTGATGCATTGTAATTTTAAATCCTATGAGCATGAAACATCTGTTTACAATGACATATTCAAGGAGGTTAAATCCTATGAAGAGGTATTCAACAAAGTACAGGCACTGCCACCTGATTAACAGATTGGTTTCGCATCATTCCAGAGTCATAGGTGAATCTGTTTACCCAAAATTTTGCAGGGCGAAGCTACGACCCCACCTCCAGAGCAGGAAGGGCCTCCCCCAGGCTTTGAAACAAATATACAAGCCAAATAAAATACTAAAGGCAAGATGAAGGATACTAGAATACCTTCACAAGACACAGAAATTTCCCAAACAAAAGAATCAGAGGCAGGGAAGGGAAAGGAGCTAGAAACATCCCCATAAATCTCTAAGGATGTTCCAGAAAAGACAGGAGGAACAACATCGACAGAACTTGGAAGTCCCATTACTTCCTTGACTCCATTTCAGTCCACTTATGGAAACCCCCACAAAGGATCTCTGTATGTCAGTGATCTGGAGCCAATTTCTAGGGATGAGATTCCTTCATTAGATTATTTTTTCAGTAAAAAGAGAAGGGCAATATTGAAACAGGAAATTCATCCAAAAGGAGATGGGATGGTTAAAAAGCATAGGGTCATTATAGATGGAAAGAAACTTAAAGATGGAGAATTTTCTATAGAGATAGTAGGCACGATGGGAGCTTTAGCGTTGGAAAATTTATATTCTATGGGCAGTTTGACAACTATGTTGGAACAAAAAGAACAAACGATAGCTCAGCTACAAGGTAAATTGAAAGAAACCATAAGAAATATCAGTTGGGGAATAAAAAAAGGTCTAGAACAAGCTATATTAAAAGATATTCAAGAGATTCAGAAAATGAAAACAAGCTTAGAGGAGGTAAATCAAATAATACAGGTCACTTAGGCACAGGTCCTAAAGAAGGAAGAAGCAAATAAGCAATTACGTGATAAGATTAGCACTATTTCAAATGAAGTGGTAGAGCTTCAAATTTTCCAGGCTCAGCGATTGGGAATACATTTGAAGATAGAAGAAGAACAACAGAAAGTGTTTTTAAATCTGGAAGTTGTCCAGAATTACTTTCAGGAAACAAATCAATCTTTGGAGAATGTTCTCTAGAAAGAAAGAGAAGTGAAAGTGGCCAGAATGACTTTCCAAAAAGCAGTAGCCCTTTCAACAAAGGAAGAGGTCGGAAAGATTCAGAAACTGTCCATTTCAGAACAAGTTAAAGGAGATGTAATACTCAAAGTGTGGGAAGCAGACCTGGCCAAAAATAAAAGAATAACCAGAGATGTCAATGATGATTGTCAAGGAATTTTTTATCTCTTAGAAAAAACTTCATTGAATATTGGAAAAAATGATTGTCCTGGGTTATTAGGAGAGATTGGCAATGTCAAGCACTAGCTAAGGTTCAAGGAAGATTTGGAGGAAATGAAGGTAGAGATCCCAAAAATTAAGGTAATCAATATCTCTGAAATCAACAAATGGATAGTGATACCGAACTTAAAGTTGCAAACTATTAAGTTCACAAGGAAGATAATAGAAGATCGTTTGCTCGAATTACAGAAAATATTCTTCATATTTGAGGCAAAAGAGATACCAGACATTCCCAGAGTTTTGGTGAAGTTTTTGGGAAAATGTATTCATTGTCTTGAGACAGAAGAAGGAAGTTCGTCAACACAAACATAAAAATACTCTTTTGAATATTTTCATCATTAGAATAATAAAGCAGTTAGAAAAGAATTGTAAACGGTTTGACAATATTCATCCATGTAACCGTAGTCTTAGGAAGTTGCTTAATCACCAACATGGAAATATTAGATGATCATGTATACATATATTTTGAGAAGACTGAAAAAGGGTTTTTGGTTTTTTGAGAGAGCCGATTGTATTAAAAGTTTTCCAATCCACTGTGATATACGATACAGACGAGATTATGAATCCTGCCAACTTGTAGCTATGTGTTATTTAACCTTGTTTACCATATTTTTCTATGTTTCCCTTTCAATGTCTTTCTAATGAATGATCAATTTGAAGTTTATTTTATACATATTTTATAGTTTATATTGATTTGGTTATCAAATTATTTACATCTTTTCCTCTGAAATTGTTATCAGTAATTTTAAGACCTATGGATCATTCGAACCATGATATTTAACACTTCATTAGAAATCTTGTTTTCTTCTTTATTTCCTGTTACAATATGAGATTCTTTCTTGATTAAAGCCTCATATTTTTTAGTAGTATTTCTTTGTTATTTTACGATTCTCAAATTGTTTCAAGTCCAGGAAATGGCCTCAACTATATTTATGTTATTATTTTGAATTTCAAAACTTTTTTTCCTATTCTCATCTCTTAAAAATTGAAGTAACGATTTATCAAATTCTTCCACAACTAAATAAAATTTTACTCCCCATGATTGTCCCAAATAACAGACAACCCAACATAGAACCTGGTCTCCAAGATCAAACCAGAATTTCTTTAAACCTATTTAATACTATTCTGCAAACAGTGACTAATCGGGCTGAATTAGAACGTTCATGGGCTGCTATTGAGAGAGATATCAGCATCCAAGAACAACGGGAAGCTAGATAGAGACAGCTAAGAAACTGATTATGCTTTACCCTTCTTTTTTATTTTTATCCTTTAATTACCTTTACCTTTATGGATGCCTTGATGGTATACTTTACAGCCTTAAAGTATAAACTCAGGAACACCATCTTTTTGGCACCATTGTCGAGGACGAAGAAACGAATCTGTTCCCTAGGAAGAATGACATAGACACTTTCTTTCTTTGATAATGAACAAGGATAGAAAACCTTCTAAGGCTACCTTTATTTTTCGCTTGGCGACTCCACAATAAGTAAACTAGCTATTAGCCGAAAGAACACCAAAAAGAACCTGGACAGCAAGCAGACCTCGCCAGTCTCTGATCCGAAAAAGATTTTGAAATCACTAAGATCACTTAGACAAGTATTTTTACCCATACATACTATTTGTCAGCCTGACTTTACGCAGTTGAACGTTTCGAAAACACTTGAAAGATCTGTCTCGCTTCCCCTCTCATACGATATGTTCTCTTTTCCTGAGGTTTTCTCCCCAGATTTTCAAGAATCTTCTCCTCACACATTCTGAGCTTCAGCCTCAAATCTACCAATAGACACACAAGGAGGTGTTGGAGCTGGAGGTGGTGCCCCAGGAGGACCAGCAGGTGGTCAAGTACCACTTCCTAGAATCTTCACTAAAGTAGCTACTAGATATCCTCCCCTTGTCCTCCCAGTTCCCTTACACAATCTCCCCGAAAATTGTATGAAAAACCTTCCGAAATTTATAGGGGAAGGGGATTTGACCACCCAAGAACATATAAACTTCTTTAACCAATTTGCTGACATCCTCGGAATAGAACATGAATATGTCTATTCTAGACTCCTCGTTCAGACTTTCGAAGGACAGGTGAGGACCTAGTTCTGATCCTTAGCAGTCGGATCTCTAAGATCTTATGAGGAACTTGAAAGCTCTTTTATTAGGCAATGGGGAGAGAGGAAGGACCACCTCTATTACCTGACTGAATTTGGAGCCCTTAGAAATAAAAACTCAGAATCTATTCTAGAATTCACACAAAGGTTCAACAAGTTGTATAATAAAATCTCGGTTGAGGTCAAACCTTCACAACCCACAGCAAAGATGACTTTTGTTGGCGCTTTTGATCCCGATTTTGCCTTATTATTGAGAGAAAGGAGATCAACAAATCTCACGAAAATGCAGGATGATGCTCTTGAGATTGAATCGAACATGATGGCATTAGGGAAATTAAAAGCAAAAATAGAAACTGGGAACAAAGAAAATAGGAAATTCAAAGAGCAAGGTGGACCCTCAGGATCGGGGAAATCCTTGGGAGATAAAATAGACGAGATGGCTAGGGTAATTAGAGAACTTTCAAATAAGATCTCAAAAATGGAACTAAAGAAATCGAAAAGAGATAATTTCCCCAGGAAGGATTTTAGAAGGAATCTTGATCCTCAGGCCCCACAGAAAATAATTAAAAATGAAGATCAAAAGATCCCAACCCCCTTCAAAAGTGAAAACTCCATTGGAGAGGAAGATCTAGAAGATTTTGAAGAGATTCATGAGGATATCAATAATCTTGGCGACGATAATAAATCACCTTATTTATCGAGACAAGATTACGAAAAATCCTTAAATAAAGAAATTACATCGGAAGACAATGTTAGCAACAACACGTCTAAAAATTTGGCCTATCAGGGTATCGCAGATGATATTATAGCTGAAATATAGGAAAAATATAATTTAAGACCTAGGAACAAAAGTCTCCCAACTGTTCCAACAAAAAAGATATTGCCAAGGGGCGAAACTGATGAGGTGACTCCAAAAGTTGCAGACAAACAGACTACAAAAACTCACACCGCTGACACGCAACCTGTCCAGTCAAAGCCAGTAGGAACACTCACTGTGAAAACACAGGCTCCTGTAAATGAAAACAAGTCCGCACCACAAAGAAAAGTTGAAAAGAAAGGAATGGAGGCCCCGAACATAGAAAACGACAAGGCCTTGGGAAATTTTAATCTGGAAAACGAAATAAATAAAATCAAAATTCCTATTCCCCTTGTTGAACTAGCTAAAAATCCCATATACAGAAAACAAATTGTCAAGATGATTAGCTTTTCTGAAGACGAAAGCCAGGCTGATGTCATCAACTTAGAAGATGACAAACCAAACATAGTCTTTGGTCCACATTTTGAAGGTGTGAGAGACACTGTGGCCCCCTTTTATATCACGTTAACCTTGTTTGACCACCTACTCCATAACTGTATGCTAGATTTTGGAGCTTCTCACAATATGATGCCAAAGGAAATTATGGAGAAACTCAGTCTTGAAATCACAAGGCCGGATGGTGACTTATATTCTTTTGATTCAAGAAAAGTCAAATGCATAGGCATGATTAAATACCTGGTGGTAGGTCTGGCACAAATACCTGCAAAAAACATTCTTATGGATGTAGTGGTCACTGGAATCCCTCTGAATTATGGTATGCTATTATCTAGGTCATGGAGTGCCAATCTTGGAGGATCTCTCTAGTTGGACATGACATACGCTACAATTCCAGTTTTCGGAGGACAATACACGTGTCTTTACAAAGAGACTAGGTTGGTATTCACGGTAGGTGATCCACATAACCCAAATAATCATCCTGTTTATATTGCTGACCAAGATTTAGGAAATTGTATATTATCTATTGATGATGATTTTTAAGTAGATGTAGACGAAAGTTGTATAGAAGAAAAAACTAAAAAAGAAGAAATGAAAAAAAATGTATATAACACTGGTGTATGGAAGATGTATTTTGATGGTGCTTCATCTTTCCTTGGAGTTGGAGTTGGGGCACTCCTTGTGGCTCTCGATGATCAATTCATAATCCCCTTTTCATATAGGATTCAGTGGAATGTGGATTGTACAAATAATGTATGCGAGTATGAAGCTTTAGTGCTAGGATTAGAAGCCGCTAGGAGGATGAAAATAAATAAACTCGAAGTCTTTGGCGACACCGAGTTAATCATAAAATAGGTAAATCGACAGTACCAGGCCAAACATCCTATGTTGAGGTCCTATAGGAATTGTGTCTGGGATCTGATCGAGAATTTATTCTCCTCTGTGAATGTTCATTTCGTCCCAAGGACTGAAAACCAACAGGTTGATGCATTAGCCAAAGTAGCATCAACTTTCACACCTCCTACCGCGTTTAAATTAAAATATCAAATAAAAATGAGACATCGACCTTTGATACTGAATAACATACAACATTGGCAAGTCTTTGAGGATGATGAATAGCTTCGCAAATTTTTAGAGTCAATAGATGAATTTGCAGAAACGCATATTGATCAAGAAAATCAAAACGATCCCATTTGGATCATGTAGGAGGGGGAGGATTCTAAAGAGTTTCATAATAAAATTGTGAATCACCGAATGCTCGTTATTAAGAATAACCAAATTCCCAAGGGCCTAATTCCCTTGGAAAGATTATTCAATCCAGATGATATCCCTTCAAAAACCACCCTGCAGCCGCAACCTGAAGAGGTTAAGGACTGTGACATAGGAACTAAAGAAAACCCTCGAATGGTAAAACTATCCAAATATCTATCTACAGAAACCAAAAATAAATATATGAAGTTTCTTAGAAAGTACAAAGACATTTTCGCTTGGTCGTATGAAGAACTAAGAACCTATGACACCTATGTGATCGAACATAAGATACCCCTGAAGCCCGATGTAAAACCCTTTAAAAAAAAACTCCAACAAATCAACCCCATCTTATTACCTGTTATCGAACGAGAAGTCAAAAAACTCCTTGATGCAAAGATAACTGAACCACTGAGATATTTCGATTGGGTAGCAAAACTAGTCCTGGTTAGGAAGAAAAACGGGGAATTTAGATTATGTCTTGATTTCATAAATATTATTAAATCCTCTCTCAAAGATAATTACCCCCTACCTAAAATAGATTACATTTTAGAAAAAGTGGTAGGAGCTAATAGGATGTCAATGATCGACGGATTTTCAGGTTACAATCAAATTGTCGTCAGCGATCACGATAAAGAAAAAACAACCTTTACCACTCCTTGGGGTAAATTTATGTATGATAAGATGTCGTTTGGTTTGATGAATGCAGGTGCTACTTTTCAATGGGCAATGGATATCGCTTTTGTTGGCGAACGGGACAAATTTGTAGTTATTTATTTGGATGACCTAACTGTTTTTTCTAAATCAGATGAAGATCATCTGATACATCTCAAGCAGATGTTTGAGAAATGTTGCAGGTTTGGTCTGCCCTTAAATCCTAAAAAGTCTCACTTCGCTATGCAAGAAGACAAGATTTTGGGCCATATTTATCTTGATATGGAATTAGAATTGACCCTAAAAGAGTTGAAGTTGTAGACAAAATAAGTATTCCTAGGAATGTGAAAGAAATTTAGTCATTCTTAGGAAAAATGAATTTTTTGAGAAGATTTATTCCAAACTTTGCACAAATCGTGAAATTGATCACAGATATGCTCAGGAAAAACAGCGAAGTGAAATGGACAGCAGAATCTAAAGAATCCTTTGCATGCATCAAGAAGGTTATAAGCGAGGCACCTATACTAGCGATCCTTAATTATCTCAAGGATTTCCTTATTTTCTCATTTTCCTTTGAACACACACTTGTCACAGTACTCCTTCAGAAGAACGAAGAAGGTTTCGAGAAACCGATAGCCTTCTTTAGAAAAAGTCTTCGAGATGTTGAACTCTGATATAATATAATGGAAAAACAAGCATATGCTATGGTAAAAGCGTTAAAGGCTTTTAGAACCTATGTTTTTCATTCTAAGGTGATTTCATATGTACCTACTAGCTCCGTAAAAGATATTTTGGTTCAGGCAGACAGTGATGGCAAAAGAGGATGATGGCTTGCTAAAATTCAAGAGTTCGACTTGGAGATAAAACCAAAAAAATTAGTAAAGGGGAAAGGCTTAGCTAAACTCTTAGCTGAATCCAATTTCAGAGCTCTCGGGATAAACAACTCTTAGGGGGAGGAAGAGTGGGTAGACATGAATGAACTTGCGGATCAAATAGCTGAAATCTGAATCGAAGAGAAATTTGCTTCATCAAATTGGTACAAGGAAATAGTATCCTACTTGTTGACATTGAAATGTCCAAGTGACTTGACCCCATACAAAGCCAGAATGTTGAAGCTACATGCGGTCAAGTACTGTATTTCTGAAAAACAATTGTATTGGAAGGACCTGCTTGGCTTCCTCTTGGTCTCTCTGGTCGAATCAGAAACAAAAAAGGTCATAAGCCAATTTCATGAAGGAGTGTGTGGAGGACACCACACCTGGAGGGATACAGCTTATAAGATCCTAAGGGCTGGGTATTATTGGCCCAAACGTTTCTTAGACATCAATTCCAAGGTACGAGCTTGTAGCCCTTGCCAATTTTTTGCAGGCAAAAATAAACTCCCAGCAATGCCATTGATTCCAGTCAAAAGGGAAGCTCCTTTTCAACAATGGGGATTAGATTTCATAGGCGAAATTAATCCTCATTCTAGTGCTCAACACAGATGGATCCTGACCGCTATAGACTACTTCACCAAATGGGTGGAAGCTATTCCAAAGAGAAAGGATATTGATTCGGTGGTAATAGATTTCTTAGAAGAAAATATTTTGTCTAGGTTCGGTTGTCCCAGAAAGATAGTCACAGCCAACGCATAGGCTTTTAAATCTATGGCTATGGTCATTTTTTGCCAAAAATATAATATTGTGCTCGGTCACTCCACAACATACTACCCTCAGGGAAATGGTCTAGCTGAATCTTCAAACAAGAGATTAATTAGTATAATTAAGAAAGTGTTAAGCGAAAATAAAAATTCTTGGCATGTGCATTTGAAATACGCTCTATGGGAAAATCGGATAGGCATGAAAAATTCTATCGGCACTTCTCCCTTCCAAATGGTATACAGTACAGATGTAGTGTTGCCTATAAACCTAGAACTTCCTGTAATGAAACTATGGCAAGATGAGAAGGAAGAACCAAATCCTATCACAAGAAGGATAAATCAGCTGATTGAAGTTCAGCAGCACAGGGCGGTAGTGGATGAAAGGCTGCAGAAATACCAGGATGACATGAAAGTGTTATTCGATCGTAAAGCCAAAGAAAGAAATTTTCTCCCCGGAGATTTGGTTTTGAAATGGGATGCTAGGAAGGAGGATTCGGGAAAAAATGGTAAATTCGATCACATTTGGTACAGACCATTCAAGGTTGCATCTCCTGAAGGAAAGAATTCATTTCTGCTAGAAAATTTGGATGGTAAAATCCTGAACGCCCCCGTCAATGGGCGTTTTTTAAAACATTATATAGAATAATTGATTTCCAGAATTCTCACTGTATATATCATTTTGTTTAGTCTTTTATTTCATAATTTTCTTTGGGAAGTCTACTTTCATTCTGTAAATAAAGAAAAATAAAATAAAATTGGTTTGTGTCTCTTTTAGAAATAAGGATACAAAATTCTTAATGTATCCAATTCCTTAAAACCCTGATACTTTTCATATTGTTACTTCACAGGATTCTGGCTGACAGCCCGACAAGTAAAAGCAGCAAACGGACAACCTTAAAGCGAAAGATAAATTTGCCAAAAATAGGTGATAGATAAGTATTTTTGTTATTTCAAAAATAGAACGAAAATGGTAAGGCAAAAGTGTGGGTCCCAGCAAAGTTTATTTTGCAAAAACAAAGATTTTGTATCAAAAAGTGCGTTGATTATCTCATAAGATTCTAAAAAAAAAAAAATGTTTTCAAAATCTAGGCCTTAAGGGTTTCACTTAGAACAAGATAGGAGGTAAATAAAGTAAAAATCTTTAAGAGAGAGTTCCAAGAGTTGGGTTTAATTTATAACCTCTATTTTTCGACTTCCAGATCGTTCTACATCCCCTCTTTCTACCCTCAGTTATGAATCAAGCTTCTTTTTTGGGTTTCCCATAAAGGGAGAAGAGATTACGTCTTAACTTTTGAAACTGAAAAAAAGTTCTTAATCGGTAAGACCAGTCCTCATATTTCTTACTCTCCGACTAAACATGGTTATGCTTAGGCCAATCCTGACTCTCCTAGGTCTGTTAACAGTTTTTCTGAGGATTTAAGCTTGCTCAAAGGAAGACCCCTGAAATTAATCTTCCCCTTTTTCTCTGCAGACTAAGGTGTTTTGAAAGTTGAGAAAAGGTTGGTCTAGAGAAATCAAAACAGGTTGACAAACCTCCATTGCAATTTTTACACAGATACCACCCCTAGTATATTAAGTATCACTGATTTCCCCCGCTTCATATTCATAAAGTAAATATAAGATAGATGGTGAAAGGAAATTCATATTTGATTGCCCCCATCTAGTCCAAAAGACGATGAAAGGAAATTCATTTAAATGATTTCCCTCGTCTAGTATAAAAAGACAGATAACTTCACCGGGGTACTGAACGGGCTCACTGGCAGTGAAGCAATATCTAAGGTTAAATGTATAATTAGCATTTGAAGCGGTGAAAGGAAATTCAGTAAAAAGGGACAGATAACTTCACCGAGGTACTGAACAGGCTTGTTGGCAGTGAAGCAATATCTGAGTATCTGTAAGGTTGTCATATTTAAATACCAATCTACTCTAGTTACCAGTTTTTTCGAAACCGGATCTGCATCCCAAGTCAAGACAGGGCTCCCCAATTGAAAATATGAATTTTGCTTTGTTTGATGCAAGTTGAAAGCCACAAATCTATTGAGTTTCCTAAGATTGTTTTCATCATCTTAATGCTAACTTAATTTCAGTGACGGGAAGGAGAAGATCATGAATGAGACTGCAACTGAGTTTACAACAAATGAGAACTTTGAAAATATTTTCAAAAATAGAAATGAAATCTCTTTTTTCCTCTGTATCCCCTTCCTTAGCAATTTCTGCACGGATAAACCCTTGACCGCATTAACCCAATGAAGGCACTAAGTCTACATGTTCTCCTCGTCCCACAAGGAGACGAGGTCCCCAATTGGAGCCAATGTTGAAACAATTCTTAAAATTTTTATCCCTAAGACCTAAACTTTCCTTCTTCGGGTTTCGACTTTTCATAAAACACAAGTTTCGTTATCATTCCCAAACGCACTGTACCGATTTCCCGAAGAAATCAATTATTTAAATAATAAAAGGCAAAAAACCTAAAAGTATTATAAGAATCCTGACTCATTTTCTATAAAATTGTCTTAATCATGATAAGCTTTAAACCTAATGGATTTAAGGTTAACTTTAAAGAGTTTTCAGGATTCGAGGTTTGCTGAAAACATATTGTTCATTACAAATTGAATCGCGAACTCCCGATCCCCGATTTCCTGAAATAAAGAGAGTTAGTTAAAATGCTAATTAATTAATTCTCTAACACAAAAAGTTAAGGCTTAAGTTAATCATTTTGCGATTTTGGGATTCGGGGTTCAGTGATAACACATCTCTTGTCAAAATGATCCCTGAAATCCCGAATCGCGAAATCTCGACCCATAATTTGTGTTAAACCCAACTAACTCTATTTTGTCCTTAACCCTGATTAGTTAGTTAATTAATATGAATTTAAGTCCTATTTTTAAACACGTCGCGATTTCGCAACTTCGGAAATCAGGATTCATCAATGACATACTTCTTGTCAAAATGATCCCCGAAATCCCGAAACGCTTAATATCAATCAATTACTTTGCTAAAACGTTTAAGTCTTAATTAACACGTTGCGATTTTGTGATTTTGGAGATCGAATTTCATCGATAACATACTTCTCGACAACACGATCCCCGAAATCCCAAAAAATGAAATCTTCAGTCTTAATCTATGATTAGCACAAATTAACCTTTTTCCGAAGCATGATTAATGATAATCATTTTTTAAGGTTTCGTTCATGTTTCAGTTTCCGATTGAGTAAAATGTTATGAGTTTTCTTTAAAATCCAAAGGTGCCAAAATACGGCCATTTAAATAATGAATAACTGGTGATATGTGGTACTAATGTGTATCTCACTAAAATATCTACCGCATTAAATGCCTTGAATTCTTGTCAGTTGTGTCAATCCTGTCACTGTTAAATGAATTAAAAGAGCATCTGAATGTCTGTGTTTTCATTTTA
>WSFP011489815.1:0-14991 GCA_009831015.1 Picea engelmannii | reverse complement strand
GGGAGGATTTCTAAAAAAACTGAAATATCTAGGTGATATGGACAATTCTCTAAAACAAATTTTCCCAAATATGTTGTTGCGTCTGGTTTGAAGATCTGTGGGTTTTGGATCTCTAAGATCTTACTTGTAATGTATAAATACCTATTATGAGAACCTTGAAAAACATATATGACATGATATCAAACTTTTGTAATTTTCTATTGATGCTCTGAAGTTAATATAAATATGTTATGTTTATTGTTCCATTGTATGAGTCGTGTGCTTCGAGTTTATAAGTTCAGTTTTATAAGTTATTTTTCAGCATCGTTCCCTGAGCCAAGAGGGCCCCTAGAGGAGGAGTGTGTTTTTTAATTTACTATTGGTATTGTTTTCAGTATTTAGTTGTGTGGATTTCACTTGTTGTTATTTCATTTTTTGCAAGCTATTTATTTATGTTTACAACACAAAAAGACTAGCACACAAAAGTCATTAATCGAATAAAATATTATTATTTCACTTACAGGAATTATTTCACTTACACGAACTCTCATTAATTCAATGATTGAAATATTGTGATTGGTTTATAATTAATAATCCAATAGGTTGATGGTATCAAGTGATTAGAATCATACTTGTGTTAGTCTTCATTATTTAGTTGTGTGGATTTCATGTGTTGTTATTTCATTTTCGGCAAGTTATTTATTTATGTTTGCAACACAAGAAGACTAACACACAACAGTCATTAATCGAATAAAATATTATTATTTCAGTCACAGTAACTCTCATTAATTCAATGATTGAAATATTTTGATTGGTTTATAATTAATAATCCAGTAGGTTGATGGTCTCAAGTGATTAGAATCATACCTGTGATTTTATTAGATCTGATTCTTTAACATTTGTGATTACTCTGTTTTTTCTATAGTTGAACAGAAACTCTATTTTTGAAACTAAACAATAAACAATTTTCATTTTTCATAAGTAATAACTTAGATATATTAGAATATAATACTTTCATATACTTTGAATGCACTTCATCAATTTACAATCCCTAGGTTGATAATTTAATGTAGCATAGTTCACCTAATTGAACTGACTGACATTTTTGGCACCGTTGTCAGGGAAGTGCAAAAAGGCATTATTTTTTTCTTTTTATCATGTAAATGAATATATGAATGAATGCATGGGAAGAGAGATGAGAAGACGAGAGGTAATAACCTACACATTCACTATAAGTAGAGTTGTAGTGACTCTCTCTTCAACCATTTAAATCAAGTTACGTAGAATGCATGGAAAGACTAATTCATGTCAAATGATAACCTAGTGATAAGAGGATCTTATTAGCATGAGGTATTCAAGACGTAGTGTGCTTTCATTTTTTTGATTTCATTTATTTTCAAAGTGTTGTAAGAACCCCCCATACACTAATCCATGTGAAAAATAGAGACTATCAACCAGGAAGAAGAATTCAAGCATGTTCAAGAATCTATTGAGTAAAGAAGAATGTAACTCCAAGAACTCTCTCAAATCCTATCAGCGGTTGGAAAAATCTTTAAATCTTAGAAGGAAAAAATCCTTACAGCATTTAGGAACACACCTGCACTCCGGAAAGGGATAGAAGACCAAACATTCCATGAACAACATCAAGAAGAAGACCTGGAAGAGATCAAACATCCATGGAAAACATATGATGGAGAGAAGACATTAGAACTTGAGATTGAGGAATTTCTACCATTCCTATCATAATATCCTTTATGCATTCAAGAGACTAATCAAAAAATAGTATAAGATCTGCATGGCATGACAAAGGAGGTCATACAAAGAGGTGGTAATGAACAAGTGAACCAAGGG
Organism: Picea engelmannii; assembly: GCA_009831015.1. NCBI lineage: Eukaryota > Viridiplantae > Streptophyta > Pinopsida > Pinales > Pinaceae > Picea > Picea engelmannii. The sequence goes on along the minus strand of WSFP011489815.1, from coordinate 13,161 downwards.
AATCACAACTACATTGAATTATGGTTCCAGACATCTATCAGTCCACAACATTTATTCACTCTCCAATAATTCTTGACATCGTATCAATCAAAGAAACCGGTTTCTCATATTCTGGTATCCATCAAAGTATATCTTTCAAACTTGAATATGATTTTGTTCGTAATTTTTATGCACATGGATCCATTGGAAGTATTCCTATACTTGAAAGAGAAACTCTTTTTCAAGAAAAGTAGGATAGGGGAGAAGAAAAAATGAATAAACAAAACAATAAAGATAAAAATAAGTCTAGTTGTAAAAATTCGTTTATTGACACAACTAGACATGAGTTTTTCTTGAAAACCACACAACTGGCAAGAAAATTTCTCAATAATTTCTACATGTTGGTTCAATATTATATTATGGTTCTTCAAATAATTTGTGTTCCATGCTCATACTAGATGATGTGGGATCCATTTTAGGTCCTTCCTTCTAGTAGGTCGTGTCCCATCGACTTCAATGCTCTATCTCAGATCAAGATCAAGACATATTTATAATGCCTTGGAACTTGTATGCCTCAATGATAGTTTTCCTTGTTGATAGCAATGGGGATGCATCAATGCCTCCTGACTATCATATCATGTAGTTTAATTGACTCCAACACATTCATTCATGCATGACAGGATTCATTAAGGTCCCTTGATGCTCATTGACATCAATGGTGAGTGATCTCGCATTGGTTAATGAAACACATTAATGGTCGGTAATCAAATGATTTATTTCCATGCTCGACGTCAACACATCCATTCACATGGTAAGAATTGTACCATGGATTTAGGTTTTGATGAAGATTGTATGGTTTAATAGTATTAACAGTTGCAACTTTTTCTACATATTGCAAATAAAAAGGGGATGTCATTCGTGTTGCGGTAACTTTCCCTGTAGCAGAGTTTCGGGTTCCCTGTAGTAGTATTCATGGTTGTTATTTGGCATTGGTTCTAGCAATATTTTTATTTGATGTATTTTATAAATGTGATCAGCAAAACAATTTTTTTAGATATAAAATCAAATCTCAAATCTCAAAAGGATGCATAAGGACATGTATCATCCTCAATGTGTGGGAGAGAGAGCATTGAGTTATCAGTATCCTTCTATGGTTCCAAATGCAGGTTCAATTCCAACTCTTTCAAATAGTCTTCGGCATACTTTGTTTTCGCCCAAGCATCCAAGCACCCAATACTCATCTTATGTTCATCATTTTCATATCATTTGGATAGCAGAGAATTAAATTGGAACAACATAATTTCAAGCATTTCAATATTCTAGAATTTGATTTCTGCTTAAGCAACAAGGTTTCTTTCAAACAAATATTGTAGAGGACATTTTTACAATATCATAGCTTACTTTTCCATATGAATATGTTTAGAGCAAGTTGATTTTTGCATTTATTATTTTCAGTGATTAGAGAGTTTTTCGATAGCTACTGAAATTCCCATGTAAGTGTTGTAGCAACCAAATTTCCTATAGCGGACTATTTCCAGGGACGATATTTGTGCGTCATTTGCAGGTAGATTATGTTGAATAAGGAATTCTGATACATGGGTTTTGAGGATAATGTAATTATTAGAGTACCATGTGCGAGAAATTTCATAAAATGCATGATAAGGGATGCACGGGCATGTTTTAAATTTGATATAATAATAGTTACTAGAATCTTTATAACAATCACAATTATTTTTCTATAGCAGATTTGTAGTTTTATATGGTTGCACACATCCCGGGATTAGATCGTGAGTTGGAGATGGTTTCAAATTGTGAACATATAGTCATTCACCTATCAACTAAGATTTCCATCATTTTTATAATTTGCACAAGTTTCCAAGAATGAATAAAAGATCAATTCTTTCAGCATTTCTTGTAGCAGCAGTCCAACAATAGTTAACGTATTTAGGTCATATCTTATAGTTCACAATAGATTTTTCATTCTCAGAAATTATTATGTTCTTTTGGCTCATACACAACAATTTCATACCTCTGGAAGTATAAATTTGATTACATGGATCCTCAGTACCAATCTTAGCTCTTACAGAGGAACAACATTTCAATCTCCTTTGGTATGGTTTATAACACATGGTTCGCATGTTTCAATTTCTTTGTTATGCTTAAATCCTAACATGCATCACTTTATACAATACCACTCCAAGTATTCATGGAGCATTTTCATATCTCCATTAGTAGTCAGGATTCTTCAAATCTTCATTAGATCATTCAGCAACATCAACACTCTTCATCAACATCATCTTCATATTCTTCATCAACATCATCTTCAAATTCATCATCTTTGGATTCTTCATCAACATTTCCAAAATATTCAAAGTTCCATAACTTTCCCAAAGTTATGCAGCAAAAGAATAAGTTAGATTCAACAGTAGAATCAATATTCAAATTCAATATGCTCCAACTCCAAGTTCAAAGGTGATCAATTTTTTTGGCTACACGTAAAATCAAAAGGTAATAGATTTTTTCAAACTATTTTTTCATTTGGGATTGTGAAATGTGTGAAGGATTGGACAAATCACAAACTCGATACACATTTATTCTATTAATTGATCCTATATTCCTACTATATTTCCCTATCCTATGTAATTTCTTATCTCTGAAATCATATCCTAAGATATTTTCATGCACTTATATATCAACACTCAAAACTATGATTATATATATGCATGTCAAAATAATTTTTAAACATGCATTATTCAAAGGTGTTGATAGGACCGATAATTCCAAAGAAGATAATCCAATAATGCATGAGTGTCACCTTAAATTTGAATTATGCCTTCAAATGCAGCATGACCATTTTCATGATTTGAATTACATACCTCATCATAGATAAAACAACTCCCAAGTTTGTACCTTCATTCGCAATTCTCCATATCATCACTCTCATTCTTCTTCTTTTCTATGACACAAGTATTATTGGAGGTCAAATTCTCTCTAACTCTGCAAATTCAATATATGACATGTGGTTAGGCATGAATCAGTTGGCATTGAAATCCTTGATGCCTACCCAAAATGTCTAATATTATTTCAAAAAGATCAGATGGTTGTCTTTCCTACACAAGTTTCAGGGGTATGATAAGAAAGTGATGAAAGCCTTTGCTGGGTAATTTGATGGCATGCAAGCTCAAATTGGTGACCTTTAGTTGTAGCTATCTAAAGCCTTCATGAATGAGCTACAAGGTTTCCTCGGGATGGAGAGAGATGGTTTACGAACAAGAAGATAAAGGGGGAGATTTGGAAAGAATTTCTCAAGGATCCAACGCATGCGGAAAATTGAAATAAATGTATGCCCACTTCAACGTTTAAAAACAAATGGAGAGATATTTTGTTTATACTTCATAAACATGTGGCATGTGAAGTTAGGTATGGGCTCATGTTTTATCATCATCTTCGATTACTCATGCATTTAATCGAAGGGAATGAATTAGATATGTAGCTTTACTTTCTGAACAATCTAAAGAAGAAGAAATTAACCATCTAGTGTAGCCCTGGGTGTTTGGAGAGGAGTCTATTTCATTTTGGGTTGGTTAAAATATTAGTTGAAGTTAGATTGCAGGAGAAAAATGATAATTGGGTACAATTATTGGTAAGAAATCACTTTGTAGAGGCACCTGTGCAGCAAGAATTCAAAGGATCGAAATGCAGGGGTGCCAAAAGTAGGGATTATGATGAAGAGTTGAAAGTTTTGAAGTTGAAAAGCTTGGAAATGGAGCCCAGAATTTCCAAATTGAAGAATGTAGATCCAGAAGCAAAGGAAAATGAGAATGCATATCCAGAGAAGAATGAAGAACCAAATCCTAAAACAAAAAAGAAGAACAAAAATGAAAGACAAAGGACAAAGAAGGAGGTCAGGGTTTCAAACCCTAAACCAAAAAAAGATCTAGAGGGTGACCTTGAGGAAAAACAACAGGGAAGATTGACAAACTCAGTACCGGAGGTTTAAAGCGAGAGAATGGTATATTATAGTAGGCAAGGAAAAACCAAGAATAGAAGACTGAAGATAAATTTGAATGAGGAAAAAATAAATATACATGAATCACCTTCTGGGTTGAATATTTTGATGGATGCTACAGACATAATATAAGAGAAAAGGATCAGCAATTTTGAATTTTTGATGGAGGGAAGTTAATTTTTTGGAGGAGTAGAGTACATTTGTGGTTGCATGGGGACATGAAAAATCTTTCGTGTGGGGGAGATGTTGGGTCCTCAAATGATACTCTTGTTTTCACTTTCCTATCATAAATTTCCCTCGTAAACCTTTACTTATGAACCAGCTTACACTCTATTTTACCCTTTTTTCCATGAATATCTTGCTTAGCTACAGAATTTTTGTATTGAAGAATATTAGAGATAAATTGTTTGTTCTAAGCATATTTTTATTCTTCCTTATGCAATTTGGTTTAACTAGTTATTACTTTTAATGAGTCGCTATAGAATCTGTGATTCTATAACAACTCATTCATATTCTTGTAGCCACTAAGTTGTTTATGTAGCAGAATCATTGTTCTATGTGGTTTCACACACTCTAGGTTAGGATCATGACTTGGAGAAGATGCCAAATCAGCAATAGGTTATCATCCACCTATCATTCCAGGCCGAGAGTCCTCCAGGTCGGTGTAGGAGCAGAGTCAAATATGTATTCAATGCATGAACAAATGGCAGACTATGCAAACTAGATCCATGCCAAATCAGCATGAGGTGGAAACAATGTTGAATGAGAGAAATTCATGAAACATGTCATGAATTTCTCCATACATAGGTTGATAAAGTTCATTTCATACAACCATGAATATTCGAGATCTGAATTTCAAACTCATGCCTAGATAGGAGAGGTTGTTTTTTGGTATCAATTTCGAGAAGATAAAGGAGAATATAGAAAATCGGGGACATGTGTTTTGTGTAGAACAATCCCATTTAGGTGACACATGAGTAGATTTCTCAAAACCTGAAAGCTTTGGGTGATATGGATGATTATCTAAAATGGATTTTCCCAAATCTGTTGTTGCGGATGGTTTGAGGATATGTGGGTTGTGGATCTCTAAGATCATACTCATAATTTATAAATACATGTTATGAGAACCTTAAAAAACATATATGACATGATATCAAACTATTTTAATTTCATATTGATTCTTTGAAGTTATTATAAAGAGGTTTTGGTTATTGTTCCATTGTATGAGTCGTGTGCTTTAAGTTTATAAGTTCTTTTTCAGCAGTGTTCCTTGAGCAAGGAGGCCCCCCTAAGGAAGAGTGTGTTGTTTAATTTATTGTTGATATTGATTTCATTATTTAGTTGTGTGGATTTCATTTGTTGTTATTTCATTTTCTACAAGTTATTTATTTATGTTTGCAACACAGGAAGACTAACACACAACAGTGATTAATCGAATAAAAGATTGTTATTTCAATTACAGTAATTGTCACTAATTAAATGATTGAAAGACTATGATTGGTTTATAATTAATAATCCAGTAGGTTGATGATCTCAAGTGATTAGAATTTTACTTGTGATTTTATTAGATATGTTTCTTTAGCATTTGAAATTACTCTCTTTTTCTGTAGCTGAACGAAAACTTAGTTTCTGCAACTAAACAGTTAATAGTTTTCCTTTTTCATAAGTGATCACTTAGATAGATTAGAAGCTAATACCTGCATATAGTTTGCATACACTTCATCAGTTTATGATCCCCAATTGATAATTTAATGTAGAAGAGTTCAACTAATTGAACTGATTGACACTGCTCTGAGGTTGCAAATAGGAGAACTTTGGCTTCACCCCAATGTCATCATACCCTCTAGAATAGAATCTGAAAACTCGGAAGGAGATTTGTCTCCATTTTTCATCCAGCAGCTCTCAGATTTAAATTCCCCTCCTTCAGATTTCATAGACGCAGCCTCAAGTGGTCAGGACCCTCCTAAATCTTCTTAATCTTATGCAATGTTTTTGTGTACTTATTCTAGGTGTCTTTATCACAGCTTACTCAGTGAACTTTTTGTAGTAAAGTATAGTCTAAAGTTTACAAAGGCTCAAATTGAATCTTCCTATGATGTCCAAATTGTAATTTTGGGGGTTTTTTTCTTGAAAGTCTTGAATTTTATGTACTTCTTCTGTGTTCCTCAATGTATATTTTATTAATACAATTTCCCCAACTTTTGTGAAAAAACAACTAATCATGGATCTAAGGAAATAAATTGCACAATATAAGATTTCATAATAGTATAAGATATGTTGTGATGAACTGTTCCAGTGGAATATCCACGACAGTTTACAAATCCCTCAAAGACGGAAATTGTCCACAACCCCATTCAATGCAGCAACTTGAGGTAACATATTAATGCAAAAGGAAAATAATTTACATGTGAGTTTCTCACAATTGATCATCAGCAAATGACCCTCCATACTCTTTAAATAGAGATCATGAACCAATCGGGTGTTAATCCATGTATCAATATAGCAATTAGTATCGAAGATAAGATGAACTATTGGATCAATTTATGTCTAGAACATAATTGCGACCATCACATTATATCATTACAATGCATACTAAGGAAACACACTTTACCTAAAGACACATTAGACCAAATTGATTAACTAACTCTTGAGTGTCTAAATATCCTAACATCCCCCCTTAAGAATAACTTGTGTTGGGATTGAAGGATTTATAAAGCTAACATAATAGAAGAAGGAATGAGGCATTAGAGTATATCCCCCCTTAATGATAACTTTCTGAACTTTTAGCATAGATCAAAGTTTGGAAAACTTCACTTTTGTAAGAGACTTTGTGAAAATGTCTGCAACTTAATCATCTATAGGGAAATAATTCACTTTTAAGAACGTGATACTAAAAAAAAAAATTGATCAAATACATGTGTATCTCAATGGCTTTATTGTGTTGATGTTGAACTAGATCGTTGGCAAGTTGAGTGGCACTTTGATTATCACACTAGAGTTTGGTTAGATGTTGTTGCTAGAATCCAAACTCTAAAAGGATTTTCTAAATCCATAAGGATTTGTGACTTGCACTAATTGCTACCTAATACTCTACTTATGCTAAAGACAGAGTAAGGGTATATCGCTTCTTATAAGCCCAATTTACAGGTCCAAAACCAAGACTGAAAACATAACCTGCAATAGAATTTCAATCATAGGGATCCCCAACCCAATTAGAATCAATGAAACCAACCAACAAAGGGGTCCCCTCTAAATTTCAATGTATCCCAGAATGAAATATACCTCAAATACACTAAAGTATCATTTTTGTTGTTGTCCAATGGCTCCCATGGGGTGTTTTCATCTATTAAGCAACAATACCAATAGTGAAGAAAATAGTAGGATGGATAAGAGTCAAATACAAAAGGATACCAACTAACTCATGGTACAAAGTGGAATCTACTTTAGGTGTAGTACAGGTGGCAACAAATTTGACTCTAGACTAGAAGGGAGATGGAGTTGGTTTACAATCTTTGACATGAAAGAGGTGAAGAAGTTCATATGCATACCTACACTGGGTAAGGGAAATTGATTCCTTACTTTGTAAGACTTGGAGGCCAAGAAAATAAGGCAAATTTCCTAAGTTTGTCATTTGCAATTTCTTCTTAAGGTTGGATTTCACATGCGTTAAAAGTTTGGGCTCACTACTAGTGAGTATAATGTCGTCAACATAAAGAGTAATTATTATGAGATGGATACATACTTTATTGGTATATACATTGGGGTTATAGTGACATATATAAAAGTCAATGTCATGAAGAAAGCTATCCATTTTAGCATACCAATCTCAAGGAGCTTCCTTAAGGCCATAGGGAGATTCCTTGAGGTGACAAACAAGGTTGAAGTCATTTTGAATATACCCAGAAGGTTGTTCCATGTAAATTTATTCTTGCAAATACCCATGCAAGAAGGAACATTTAACATTCATCTAATGGACATCCCATTTATATGAAGCAACAAAGTCAAAAAAAGGTGGATGGAATTAATTTTGGCTACGGAGTTAAAAGTTTCATTATAATCAATCTCTGCTACTTGATAAATCCCTTGAAAACTAACTGGGCCTTATGTCTTTCAATACTTATATTTTAAGCATACTTACTTTTACACCCATTCACATTTGACAAGTTTTCTTCCTTTCGGAAGAGGTACAATATCCCAAGTATCATTCACCATTAAGGAACAATTTTCTTCATTCATTGCTACATCCCAATCTAGATTTCCATAAGCTTCTACAAATCTTTATGATCATGAATCACTAAAAATTGAGCCAAAAGAGATGAGGCTCACTATAAATATGAACGTGAATGACACTAATTTGAAGATCACCAACTGATTCCCGTGTTGTACAAACACATCTAGGAATTTGTGGTGTTGGTGCAAGTTCATTTTCAACGAACCCAACTGGAGGAAGGTGAGCAACAAAAGGTGACTTTCATCCCCATTGTCATCATCTAAAGAATAAACTAGAATAGGACCATTAGTATAAATGTTGGTAAAACAAGATATCACTATCACCAAAGATGGATCACAAGTCGAAGATGGTACAACCATAAAATTAAGCTTGCAAGCCAAGAGACCTTCATCAAATTTAACATCTCTCTTGATAACAATTTCATTGGAATGAGGTTGAATAATTCTATAACCTTTTACATCTTCAAAATATCCACAAAAATTCACTTCTCACTCTTAGGCTATAACACTTTCCTTTTCTCATCAAGAATGTGTGCCCATGCTTCACTACCAAACACACAAAAGTGACTTACATCTAGTTTAATTTTACTCCATGCTTCTTCCGATGTTGTATCTTTCAAAGATTTTATGGGAGCATGATTAACTATGTACTTTGTGCAATTAATGGCTTCCGCACAAAACTGAGGACTTAATCCCTTAGATTAGATCATACAATTTTCCATTTCCTTTAATGTGTGATTCTTTCTCTCAGCAGCATCATTTTTTTGTGGTGTATATATAATAGTATGTTGCATATGAATTCCCTATGTAGATCTATAAGGTGTAAATTTATTGTTATCATATTTGCCTCCATTATGCATTCTTAACTTTTGAATTTGATGTCCAAATTGCTTTTGTACAAGGCCTTGTAGGCCATAAACATGTCAAAAACTTCACTTTAAGTTTTAAGAAATAAACCCCAAGTGCATATGGAGAAGTCACGAATGAAAGTTAAGAAGTAATTGAACCCAAATAAAGAAGCATAAGGAAGAAAAACACACAAATCACTATGAACAAGCTACAAGGGGGATGAGGTGTACCAAGAGGCACATTTGTCAAAATTGTCATGATAATGTTTACTGAGAACATAGTCTGAACAAACACCATATCCATCTCTACAAGAAACAAGAGAAAGACCAATAACCATATTCTTATTACGTATTTGTTGTAATGAGCAATAATTTAGATGACCAAACTACTCACGTCGAAGATTGTTAAAGTCATTTCTATTAGCAATAAACATTGATGGAAAAGAATTTAACCCAAAGTTGTCAACTCTATACAACCCGGTAATTTCATCAACAATTCCAATTGCTATGACATGCATAGGATGTTTTGAATCATTGATTATAAATTGGAAAGGTGAGAATTCTATTATTTCACCTTCACCTAAACGAGTGATTTGATACACAAATAGGAGGTTGTGGGAAAGACTTAAAATGCATAATACATCATTAAATTACCATCATCTAGTTGAACTATTGTAGACCCTACCGCATTAAGAGATATATCATCACCAACAAATGTTTGTTTGGTGTTACGTTCATTACGAGAGAAAAATATGGTTTTATACTTAGCCATATGATAAGACGCTTCAGAATCAATAAGCCACCCATTAGAATAAGAAGTAGATGTTGCATTGAAGGAAAAAAAACAAAAGCAGAAAGTGCATGTCCATGAGAAGAGCTAGAAGAAGAAGAATTGAGATTGATGGTGTGTTGCTTCTAAGGCTTCCATATTCTTGAAACATTTAGATTCTAGATGACCATCTCACCCACAAAAATCACAGTGTCTCTCAATCTTCTTACCTTTTAATTCAATTCATCTATCACCATTGGGAGTAGGAATTGGTTGTGAAGATGTTGCTTTTTTGGATTCTTGGATTTATCCTTCTATTGTTCCACTAAGGCTTTGTTGGATGTACTTGTAACATTGATCACTCCACGATGAAAGAGCTTATCTTTCTCTCTAATCAAATAATCACAAAAAGATTCAAGAGGGAGCATTTTATAAGTATATCCTTGACTAATAAGAGCTTCTCCAGTGGAGTGAAAAGTAGAGACAAAAATAAACTAGGTTGTACCAAGCTCTATTTTGATTATATTTGTAACATCCCCATTATAATCCCCAGTTTAATTAATGTATAATGTAGATATGAATGTGGATATGGCCAAGTGATGTAATATGCAAAATATATTTTATGAATTTAATAAATAAAAATGTGATGCCAATTGTTAATGGAATTATGGATAGAGATGGGGATTGAGTTTTCCACAAGAGAAGAGTGTCTAGGAGGGGGTCCAAGGGGAAATTATAATGGGTATTAATTCAACCCAGATTTCTGATTTTTATTATCATTTGGGGACAGCCTTCTATTTTTTGTTTGAGTTTATGAGAGTCCAATCATTAAACTCGTGTAAGAGGGTGGGTGTGAGAGCCACATCCCATAGTTATTGGAAGTATGGGATTAAAGTACAATCAATATTGGGCAGTGTGAGCAGTCAACTATCTTGGGAAAATAGAGGAAATTTGTATGGGTAGTAACAAGCAATTTCACGTGGAATTTTTCATGAACAATAAGCGCAGAACAGAGGAGAAGAGATTGGGAGTTGGAGCAAAAAGGCTGGGCGAATTTTGGAGCATGATAGAACGCTTTTGGAGCATTTGGATTAGAAGACTAAAGATCCAAGTTGTTAGGCATAAAGAGTGAAATCTTGCATGAGTTGCACTGTAACATCAAGTGGTTGTTGTTGTTGTTGCTGGTGGTTTTCCTGGTAGTGAGTGTTGATCTTTGGGTAGCATCGGAAAGACATTCTACTAGATTGATAATTAATAATATGATTATTAATTATTAAGCAATATTATTAATGCAATAATATATTTATAATATAAAGTATAAATATATATAATAAAGTATAAAGTATAGTTATATTATATGTATAATATAATATAAAGTATAAATATATTTATTACCCAAGGGACGCATCTCTTCATGGATGGTCGCCATGGTCACCATATTTTCTTTATATATAGAACACTCATCATTGTAATAAGATATTCATTCACATACAATATCATCTCTTATGAAAAAATCAACATGGTATGAGAGCGGGACTGGGCTTAACTCCCTCACATGAGGGCTCAGGAAAATGAGAGTAGAGTAAAGTCTTGGGAGTGTGAAATTTATGGGGTTGTTGCAAACTCTATGTACAACATATTTACTTTTTACTCCTACCTAAATTATAGAAAGAATTCCATAAATATGGTGGGCAGTAATTTCTAGTTAAAATGTTTAAGTACCTAAATATGAGGAATGTACTGCATATTTACTTCTACCTACATTTATGCAAAGAATCACATGAATTATGGAGAAACAATTTAACAAATTCAAGTACTATGTGGATGGATTATAACCAAATTAATCTTTGGGTAGTTATGGGAGGTATTCTCCATCTATTCATAAGAAAGAAAATTTAATTTAATTTAAAATTTAATTTTCAAAGAGGCGTGCCTTTTTGGATCAATTTAATATTACTATAAAAAGACACAACAATAGACACACATATTTTTCTCTCTCACACGTGGGAATTGATCTAAGGAAGAGACCGAAGTTTCTAAGTAGTTAAAAAAAATTCAGTGTAATTACTTAGTGATATTCTAGCGTTTACTAAAGTAATTGTTGGATTATTGAGAGGGGGGGTGAATTAGTAATAGAGCAATTTAATCCTTTTTAATCATATAATCCAAGTGTTATATCAATGTAGCATTATCATCCAATAATTGCAGAGTAAATAAGAAATTAACAAATGAACAATCATACACATACACAGTACACCAGTGTTTTACATGGAAACCCAAAGCTGGAGAAAACCACGGAATGTTTTTTCTTATATGTCTTGAGGAATTACATTCATTGGAAGCACCAACTTCCTTTGTTTTCTAGCTGCAATTGAAAGGAAGCTCCAACCCCCTAGTTTCTTGGGCTACAACCTGAGGGAAGCTCCAACTCTCTAATTCTTTGGCTACAACCAGAAGGAGGATACAACCCCTTATGTTCTTTGGCTACAACCACCTGTCCCTGCCCTAGCCAACCACCCTAACGTATAAATAGAATGATGGAACTACTGTCACACTATCACTGTGAGATATATTGTTGTAAACATGTACCAATCAACCTGTAATCATCTTGTATCATAAACAAGTGCATCAACCATGAACCAACCTGTACCTCAACCTGTAATCAACCTTTACCATAAACAAGTGCATCAAACATGCACCAACCTGTACAAAACATTAGAAAGCATCATCTAAAGAATTTATCCTCCCTTGAATTTCATCCTTCTTTACTTCACCTTCTCTCTGAAATTCGGCTTAGATATCCTTTGGTTACCTCAGTCACCTGTAGATATTCAATATGCTAAAGTGTGATACAAAATGAGAGATCCTTGCCTCTTATTTATACTTTCTTGTAGCTTCCTCAAGGGGTTACCTTTTAACCATCTTAACCCACTTTCCTTATTTTAAGGTTAACCAACTTCTAACCACTTGTCCAATTAGTAATTTATCCATTAAATTTATTATTTAAATAATTTATTTTGTATCCACTTTGACTTATAGTACACTTATCACTTCACTTTAACTCAAGGGGTTACCTTCTAACCTTCTTAAACCACTTTCCTTATTTTAGGGCTAATCCACTTCTAACCACTTGTCAACTTAGTAATTTCTCCATTAACTTTATTATTTAAATAATTTATTTTATATTCACTTTGAATTATAGTACACTCATCACTTCACTTTATTATTTACCTTCTAAAAATCTCTTAAACCACTTTGACTACTTTGACCTTTTGGGGCTTCTAGATGACTCATGAGGGTTCTCCAACTTCACATGGCCATAACTC
>WSFP011489814.1:0-14991 GCA_009831015.1 Picea engelmannii | reverse complement strand
CACCTAGTGTTTGGATAGAAAATGGGCTAGGCACTACCCGAGGATCGTTGCACTGTATCTGTAATCATGTTTAACATGGAAACCTCATGTGGGGGATCAGGGGGAGGAAAGAGAAAAAATCCCATGAGTGAGGAATCCTTGAGGAGACCTACCCGAACACTTTCATACTTAATATCAGACTGTCCCAAGAAAGGGATACTATTCACTGCAAAATTATTGAGATCTAGTGTGTAATAATCAAGTTGGTCAATAATTATAATTTTCTCTTGATGGGGAAATTGAAAAATGAAAAATACTAAATAAGTGACGATAGTCATCGCATATAACTGACTGTGACCAAGCAAAAAATTATAATCCAAAGTCGCATAAACCACTTCAATGTTGATAGAAATGGTTTTTCCATTTAATTCGAAAGTGAAAGATTACAAGAGTCGATAAGGTTGGAAACTACGTCCATCAAAATATTTAAGAGTGGTAAGAGAGTGGTGGAGTTCAGGAGAATTGATGGCTCTATAATAGGAAAAATAAATGACACATGTGGAGTATACTTCATCGAAAAAAGTGCAATGGATGTTATTCCCATGAACCATAGAGTGAATTTGGAATGCTAGGTGATGGGAGAGCCTCAACTTAAAATAGTTCAGATTAAACATAATCATATTTGATGCCTCTAGATCCAAAACTCCAATTTCTGACTATAGGGTTCTATGTTGACTTGGAAAGTTTTGTAGAATTTCAAGCATTAACATAGCACAAGGTGCTTGCACCAAATATTCAACAATGTTGTAGTTTTGAGAAGTGAATGCACTTGGATTAAATTCCAATTTTCAAATTGTTCCCTTGGGTGGGTGTAACACTTAGTCAACAACAATCCTCTCGGGGCAGAGGATGGAGGAGGAGTGGAAGTGGAGGGCTTATCGATAGCACCTCCATTAGCATGATTGTCTAGAGAAGTGTCACAAGTCTTAGCTCTGGTTTTTAGACCAATTGTCTCCTTACACATAAAAACCTAAGCGGTTCTTTAGGAAGAATCCCTGTGGCGGGAATGACTTCCATTGCCGCCTTGTAGAGGGGAAGGATTTTGTGCAACCATTTGTTGTTGCTGAGTTGGGAAACAATAAGTTAAGACTGTGGGTAGGGAGGTACCCTTTACAAATTTAGCGACTTCCTCACAATGAGGGAAGTAGTTTTTGTAGTGGTCCTTCGTACAAATCATGTAGAGAATCTTATCTTTCATTTTTGGTTGGGTATCAACAAATTTTTTACTCTCTTATTGGTTAGAAGATTTCTTGGATTTACCCTTTTTTTTCCTGACCTCTAGGTTGGTCAGATGAAGTGGAATGGACCACATTCACCTGAAGGGTTTGAATAAGAGAGGAAGCAATTTTGATGTTGGTAATGAAACACACCATGCCATCAACATGGGCTTATGAAGTAGGTATTGACGGGTCATTCGATGGATGAGGAGCATGAGGGATCAGATCTTAAAGTGTGTAGACTAGGAATATACTAAGTCCAAATATTGAGCACGAATAATGGCTTTCTCCTCAGTGACAAAACCTCCCATGGTGACATATCTAGTGATGGGTGGTAGAAGTGACTTGGTAAACCAATATGCCCAGTGTTGTTCCAAAATATCGGGTTTAATCAATCGTCACTACCACCTGCATTCATGAATATGATCATATATGTGAGTGGAGGTGGATTCCTTAAGAAAAGTTAAAATCTCTGTACCAGTTTCATACTGAATCGACAATTGGAAATCTATCATAAAATCAATAGGTAAAGAGTTGAAGTCGCTAAAGGAATGTCGTGGAAGTTTGATATAACATTTTTCTGTTGGAATACTGACAGGGGGGTGAATCGGTATGAGAACAACTAGTACTTTTAATCAAAATATAAAACCTCCAATAATGTTCAATTGTTTATCATTAGCATTCAACATATCATCATCATCATAATTTGATGCATAAACATCACATAAACACAATATACTAGAATTTTATGTGGAAACCCAATGCGAGAGAAAACCACATAATGATTTTCTTATTTGTCAAAGAGTACATTCATTAGAAGAACCAACTTCCTATTTCTCTAACTAAAACTAGAAGGAGGCTCCAACTCCCTATTTACAGGATGCAACTTGAAGGAAGCTCCAACTCCCTAATTTACTGGCTCCAACCTAAATGAGGCCCCATCCAACTACCCTGAAATATAAATGTAGAAAAATATGTCACTACCTCTATTGTTGTAAATGATAACCTGTTTCTACTGTTATTTTTGATACCTATGTTGCTTCTACTAATTTTGATATGTCATCAAGACTACAAACACACATACCTCATACAAAGATTGACAAGAGAGTTCTCCAAATTAAATGCTTATGAATCTCTAAGACATATTTGTTGGCCCTTGACCAAGTTTTGAGGATTATTGGTCATGTTTGACCAATTTTGGGACTTCGATAGGCTGTCGAAGGCGGAGCACAAGATGAAGCGGAGATCAAGGGATCCTGACCCCTTTTAGGGCCCTTTTTGGGATTTGGGATTATGTAACGGGTATGGTAATGTCGACCCATGGGTTTACCCATGCTTAGGCCTATGTTGTAATGTATAAATAGAAGGTTAGGCAATGTAAGAAGAATCAATTGCAAGTTGTCTAAGTACTAGAGTTGAATCTGTGTGATCAAGAGTTGAAAGTGCTTTGTGCATATTGTGTGAGACTTGCAGATCTAGGTGCAAGTCATTGTAAGAGACTGTGGAAGGTTGTGTGCTTAGATCTACTCGGGGAAGGGGTATCCAGGGAGCTACGCAGATCTCCTGTCCTTTGCAAATTAGGGTTTTTTACGCTCTGTGCATGTAACTGATTGAAGAAGCTAATAAAGAAGACAAAGAGTTGGTGGATGTAGCCCCAGGGTGGGGGTGAACCATGTACATGATGTGCTTCTCTGCATTGTGCGATGTATTGATGTGTTTATTTTCTTAGTGCTTTAATATAGATAAATGATCTAGTGATGCTTAGTGATTAATAATATGGATGGATGTTGGATCTTACTTATATATATGTGCGTAGTGCTAGAATCTTCTATATTTGATATGTTTCGCCGTGCTAAGTGTTGCTAGGTGCTAGATCTGGTTGAATACTGCGTTTCTCTATAATTAGGGTTTAACTACACTATAACTAAGATTGACTATTGATGAATGTTAATTGTTGAGTTCTCTAATAAGTGTTAGAATCTTAGATCTATGTCCCAACTAAGGTTGCAGACATTTGAGTCCTGCAACCACCCCTGCCTCTACCTCGGGTGAGATTTCATCTGCTTCGTAGGTGTTTCCGAAAGAGCTGGTAGTTAGGGTTTTGCTGGTGTGTTTTTGTAGCGTTGAACCCTGGGTGTGCCCCTATGCCAACAAATGGTTCCATTTCTAAGACCTAAAATTGTGATTGTTGGGAACTGAGGAAAAAGAGGCTTTGTGCAAAGATCTGATTTGAAATTGTGAAATCTCTGTGCGTAGATCTGTCACCCTAGTGCATGATATTCTACTTGATCTGTGAAGCTCTATGCCAAGAAGGATCAGATCTGAAGAAAAGAGGTAAGATCTGCAAGCTTTGTGCTCTGATAAAGGTAAGAATAGTAAAAAGTTTTGGATCTAGAATCTTTGTGCTCTACTGAAGATAATATTAGTGGAAACTTTTGCTTCTAAATTATGGATCTAGGTATGTTTGATAATATTTTTCCTAGATTGAAAACTAGGGCACTGATAGATGAAAGAATATTTGATATGAGTAGATATGATAAGAATAGTGAAAGATATGTTATACCTATGCATAGAGAGAATGTTTGGACTAACAAATGGGTGCAGGATCCTAGAAAGAATTTTTTGCAGGCTAGCTACCATGATCCTAGTGCGTAGTACAGGAAAGGATGGGGATCATTTAAGAGAAAGAGAGGATTAACCCTTTGTTACAGTTGCAGAAGACTGGGACATGTTGTTAAGGAATGCCCTGGTAGAAGACCTAGTTGCCTTTGTTGCAAATCTATGGACCATGAAGTTTTGGATTTCCCTAGAATGATTGCTAAGGTTGAAAAGATGAATATGAGACAAGAATACCACGAGGAAGGTCAAGCAACTGAGATTATGGAAGAACCCCAGAAAGAATCAGAAAAAGTATTGCTACAGATGAAAGAAACCCTGAATGACCACCGACATATCAACTTATCATAGATCTTCAAAGAAAAAGAATGCATTGAAGTAAGAATAGGAGACTTCAACATTGACTGTGTTTTGGATGAGGAAACACATGTGAATATCATGGTAGAAATAACTTGGGAAATTCTAGGAAATCTTGCTATGATTCCTTCATTAGGAGGAATAGGATTATTTAGAGGAAAGATGATAACCCTATGTGGAAGACTTACCCATATATCTATGAGTGCAAATGGAATTTTGACTGAGGAAGAATTTGAAGTTGTTAAATTTATTGAGAAAAATGCTCCATTTTCTATGTTACTAGGAAAACCTTGGATTGAAGGAGATTAGGCTAGAAGGAAAGAAAAATAAATCTTAGAGAAGAAGAAGCAAGAGTTGAAATATTTCATGACTAGGAGGATCACACACTTGATTGAAGAATAGGAGAACCGATCAAAGATATTTAAGACCAGAGACTTAGATGTTGAAGTAGGAATAACACTAGAAGATTCGCAGAAGACTAAAGTACCTATTCCAGATACAAATGAAGTATTACCCTTGATTTTTGGGAAAGAATATCACCAGCGCAAAGTTACTTTGCCAAAAGAAGACAAGAATCAGAAGGGAAAAAGGAATTCCGAGACGAAGCTCACTGGAAAGAAGGCTAGAAAACTAAGTAAGAAGAGAGCTAAAATCGAAAAGTTAAAGAAGGTTCCAGAGGGAACTTCGCAGAAGGAAAATTTGAAAAAAAAGAACTTTGTTGAGATATCAAAATTGTGTCACATGGAACTTCATTATGGAAAAGCAATATAGCCGTTAGAGACAGTATAACCATTCGACTGACGACCCAAATGGGTAGAAAGGAATTTATGATTAGAAATTTCACCACAAAATCGTTGGGACCACACCATAATGGACAGAACTCAGTTAATGAAGTATTCCCAACCATTGCAAGAGATCCATTGCCAAGTTATCTATTTATCCCATCGCACCATGCAAAGAGAACACTTTTGCTAACTGTGAATCTGAGCCTACAGACTAGTTGATTTCACACAGTGATCATTGCACTATTACCATCCATTACATTGCATTGAGAAGTTACTCTTTGAACTTGAGATATTCAACCATGAGTGTGCATGTCGGACGAGCTTAGCATTGTAGAGAAAATTTTCGAAGAAGTTCTCATTGACCTAATGACTGAAAGAGTAATGTCTGAAAGAGCGATGTCTGCAAGTATTCAAGTGTCATCGACGAGAGGACTGCAAGCCTCTCCATCGAATTCTTGCGGAGTCAGATCATCCTGACCATTAGCAGAAAAGCAAACCAAACACATATATGACCTAGCCATTGCGAAGTTGATCCCGTCCATATTTCTTGATTACATCTCGCCTCTGGCCAACGCGGTGAGTCAAGATAACGTGCCAAGCGATTTCAAGTACTCCATGATTACTGGGTACCTCCCGAAGGGGATATGCATAGTGAGAGAACAGCAGGACAAGATCACAGTGTTGAAGTTCAATGACTTCAACCTTGGATATTGCAAGAACTACAATATGCTCACCCCATATAAATACCTGATCGGGATGAAGGGGAAGAACTCAAAGATAGTCCCCCAGCTGTGGATGATGAACCTCGCACAGTCCACTCTGTTAAATGTCATGAAGATCCCACACTTTGGAAGGCACCTAGAAGTGAACACATGTGTCAAGATATTACTTTCATGTTACCATGGTGGTTACTTATGGCTAGACCGTCATATTTTAATCGATCCGACATTGATCCATAGGATCACGGGATTAAGTATGCAAGGACCCGACCCATAGGAGTTCTATCCAGGAAAAGCCACAGATCATGTGCTAGCACAGAAGATCAAGGATACATATGACGATGTTGAAAAGGGAATGTGAGGCTACAAGGTAGACTCCATCCAGAATGGCGCAGTGTGCCTAGCCTACCATCTAATAGATGAAAAGTTAGTAAGGAAGAAAATACCTACGCAGGTCACAAGATTTGTTGTTGACCTCACAGGGAAGTGCATGGAAGGCTTATAGATGAATTGGGTGAAGTACTTAGTTAATCAGTTGGAACTAGACTATCGTGAAGCACAAGATCAGGGCTACGAGTTTCATTTTATCTAGATCCTGATCTTCATTGCCTTTGTTACCTGGGAGATTCCATAAGGTGAGACCTTCCCGGATATTGAACCATTCGAGCCACTTGCTGTGAAGTTCACTACCCTTTGGTACTCAAGTGATATGAACAAACAATGGTAGTCGAACACTGTTTTTCACACCTATTACCTACAGCTGAAGCGAGCCATAAAAGTTGAAACTCGCATGAATATGAACACCCTACAGAGGTCCCAACCCCTGATGAAGTTCTATGCAGATCAACACTTCATCTACATAACAATGCAAGCCAATGAACGTAAGGAGCAACTTCAGTTGTACTACAAGCTCACGGAAGAAGACCTGGAGGAGATCACTAAGGACTGGTCCACAGACCTCCTTATTCCCACAGACCCTGCAGAGATGTCTGACCCTAACAGCCCAGAGACCATGCATAAAGATCATGGTACACCCAGTGCCAACAGAACGAAGAATACTGAAGAGGTCCAAGATTTAAGAAGTTCCTCAGGAAAGACTACTTCAGTATCACCTGACTAAGGGGGTGATGATGAAGTAGAAGAACTAAATGGAAAAGGAGCTGAACAACAACTAGGCAAAGTAACACCTCCCAGAGATGAGTTTGATCCCCTGAAGAAGAGGAAGGTTTCTCCCTCAAAACCTTCTTCCCGAAAGAAATCAAAAGCCACTGTGACCAAGATGAAGACTGTGGTTACTGTCGATGATTTTGACTTCATCATCGCAACTCTAAATGACGCTTCACTGGAAATCATGGATAAATAGGAAGCTAAGAAGGAGGAAATGTACGATAGAATTGAGTTCGAACTCCAAGGGGTACAATAGGCTCTTTAGCTAGCCGTGTAGTCTCCATTGCACCCCTTCCATCAGGAGAACCATAGTTGGGAGATGAGGCATCCCAACTCCATCGAATAGCTGATGTGATCGAAGCTCGCCTTTGTCATGCTCAAGAAGAAATAGAACAAGCCACCCAAGCCTTGAAGCAAGTGCAAGGCATAATCTTAGAACAACGTAGAGTTGCCGAGCAGGAGAAGGTTTCTCTCCAGGAAAAAATTGAAGAGAAAGTACATATGAAACAAGAAAAATAACAGTTGCTCGCGGAACAACTCAAAGTGAAAGAAGTAGTCATCAGAGCCCTCCGCTCTGTGATAAGCAGAGAGCTACAACCAGAAGACTGAATCATGCATCAAGTAGAGTAACTTGCAGAAGCTATCCAATAGCTACAACAACAAATAGAATGCTTAGGGCTCCGCATAGTTCCCAACAGCCCACAGGATGTGAGGAACCAAAGAGAAGCAACTGCTCGAAGCACAATTGAGAGAATAAAGTCCCTTCCCATGGAATGTAAGAAAATCACTGATCACGGTTCCCAGACCTATGAGAAACTCACTGAGAATCTAGAACTGAAGGCACTGGAGTTGCAGCTCCAAGAGGTCAAGTATCAAGCAGAAATGATACATTCACAGTTGAAGCCCCTGTCAGTTGTGGAAAGAATGAAGTGATCCCAGGAGTAGTGCACTTCCTAGCAGTGGGTCTACACCTGTATAGGATAAGTCTTACCAATTGTTCATAGAGATTTAAGGCCGAGGAGCAGAACTGGAGCAAGTCGTCACTATAGATAAAAAATGCCTAGAGGGACCTGTCAACAAAGAAGACATACAAGAGTTCGTTGAACAAGAGGTCGTGGCACAACAATAAGTCGAAGCAGCTCGAGCCAAGCTCGAATCATTTGAAGCATAACTAGTCAGATCAGAGTGAGTCGGGACGATTCAAAGGTGAGTGTTGGGGTCTTGTTGGCCCTTGACCAAGTTTTGAGGATTCTTGGTCATGTTTGAATGATTTTGGGACTTCGACAAGATTCTTGGTATGGGAATTTTGGCCCATGGGTTTACCCATGCTTAGGACTATTTTGTAATGTATAAATAGAAGGCTAGGGAATGTAAGAAGAATCAGTTGCAAGTTGGCTAAGTGCTACAGCTAAATCCGTGTGATCAAGAGTTGTAAGTTCTTTTTGCATACTGTGTGAGACTTGCAAAGCTAAGTGCAAGTCATTGTAAGAGACTATGGAAGGCTGCGTGCTTAGATATAATTGGGGAACGTGGATCTAGCGATCTGTGAAGATATCCTGTCCTCTACAGAGTAGGGTTTTTTAGGCTCTGTGCTTGTAATTGATTGAAGAAGATAATAAAGAAGACAAAGAGTTGGTGGACGTAGCCCCAGGGTGGGGGTGAACCACGTACATGTTGTGTTGCTCTGCATTGTGCGATGTATTGATGTGTTTATGTGTTTATTTTCTTAGTTCTTTAATATAGATAAATGATATGTTGATGCTTAGTGCTTAATAATATGGATGGATGTTGGATCTGACTTATATACATGTGCATAGTGATGGAATCTACTAGATTTGACCTGTTTCGTCATGCTAAGTGTTGCTAGGTGCTAGATCTAGTTGAATACTACGATGCTCTATAATTAGGGTTTAATTGCATTGTAACTGAGGCTAAATATTGATGAATGTTAACTACTAAGTGCTCTGTTAAGTGTTATAATCACATATCTATGTATCAGCTAAGGTTGCAGACATCTGAGTCCTGCAACCACCACTTCTTGTACCTCGGGTGAGACTTCATCTACTTCGCAGGTGTTGCCGAAAGGGATGGTAGTTAGGGTTTTGTTGTTGCATTGTTGTAGTGTTGAACCCTGGGTCTACCCATGTGCCAACAATAACTATTACTAATTTCTTCATAATACACACCCTAACATATATAGGAAGACATACCTTCAACGTGTAGCTGGCCTGAGTTTTAGATCCTCGATCTTCAACAATTTTTTGTCACAGGTCCATGACCCTATACATTGTCTGCTTACAGATGTCCATGCTTTTCCTCACTGCATACTGCATATGTATGCTCTTTTCCTCTTGAAACCCACATATTTACTTAAAGAACCTCTGTCTATAACTTCTTCTCCATATGATCGGCTCCTACACAATTATTCCCTCACCGGACTTCCCTGACTACAAATCACTGCCTTAGATACACCAATTAGTATTCATAGACATAATATTCAATTGAATTTGCACTGTGTTTTAATGATGATCTCATGATGACATGCAACTGACATGCAACTTGTTAGCTTATGTTTTTAGTTACTTTAAAATGAAACCAACATGCATCTTGTTAAGTTCTGTTTGCAACTCCTTTACCTTCAAATGCAACTTGTTAACTTCTTGTTCAAGGGTTGACATCAATGAAAACCATTCTTTCAACAATTCAATGACAACCAATTTTTCAAGCACTAATATTTCAACAATTAATCTAAACAATTAATATTTCAACAATCTCCCCCTTTGGAATTGATGGAAACACTTAGAAAAAACACTTCTCATGCTCATGCAGTCTCCCCCTGTCTTCATGCCTCTTCTCTTCATTTCCATGCCTCTTTTTTTCTCTCCCCCTTTGACATCAATGGCAAAGGGTAACTTCTCCTTGGGGTTTCTCCCCCTACCTGTAAACCTATGATCTTTGCCGATGTTTCTCTTCATGGTGCTTCCTTGTGTAAATATCTGATAAAAATCTTTCAAAAATCATTCACGTCTTTCATGATTACTGTTTCTCTCCCCCAATCTTACTATGCCAACTTCCATGTATATCACTGTGAGACTAAAACTACTCCTAGTTTATGAGAATATGCTCAAAAGTCTCCCTCGGAAGAGGTTTGGTGAATATATATGGAATATTCTCTTTTGTACCAACATACTCTACCTTGATGTTCTTCTATGTAACTTGTTCCCATAGAAAGTGAAATTTGACCGTAATGTGTTTCATCTTGGAATGCATCACTGGATTCTTAGAGATACTTATAGCACTTGTATTATCAAAAAATATCAAAATAGGCTCGTCAGATTCCACCTGTATGTCTTGTAAAGTTTGCTTCATCTAGAGAACCTATGTACAACATGTTGTTGCTACAATATACTCTGCTTCTGCTGTGGACAATGAAACTAAAGATTTTTTCTTGCTCAACCAGGATACTAGAAAATCACCCAAGTATAGACTTGTACTTATTCTATCATCAACGCTTCCTACCCAATATGCATATATGTATGCAACTGGAGATATATAATTCCCTTTTGGATAACACAATCCATAGTCTTATGTTGCTTTGAGATATCTGAATATTCTCTTTACTTCCATAACATGTGTTTCCTTCAATGCTTCTTGAAATTTTGCAATGTGTCCAACTTCTTGCATCACACCCGATATCGATGTTTTCACATAGAGTAAACTTCCAATCATCGATATGCAGAGTCTCTAATCTTCATCCTTGGATTCATCAACTTTTCTCAATTTCCAACTAGTTTGGATGGGAGTACTTACAGGCTTGCAATCTACCATTCCAAACTTCTTTAGCATTTATTTGATATACTTGGTCTGGGAGATGAAAATGCCTCTATCTTGCTGACATATACAGAGTCCCAAAATAAAGAGAACACAACAAGTAATGACATTTCGAATTCATTCTGCATTTCTATAGAATTTTTTTGACTCATCATGTCATCATCACTTCCAAAAATAATGTTATCAGCATAAACTTCAATTATCAATATACTACCTTGATTTACCTTTATGTAGAGATTGTTTTCTTCATTGCCTTTCCTAAACCCTTGCTATCATAGATACTTGTAAAATATTGAATACCATGCTCTGGGGGCTTTTTTGAGTCCATACAATGCCTTCTTCAATCTAGAAACATAATCTTCCTTTTCTGATAGTAGACATCCTTCTAGTTGTTTGATGTAGAATTATTCTTCTAGTTCTCCATTTAGGAAGGATGATTTTACATCCATATAATATACTTTGATTTTCTTAGAACATGCATAAGCCAAGATCATTTTTCCTGCTTCCATTATGGAAACTAGGGAAAACATTTCTTAAAAATCTTTTCCTTCAACCTGTGCATATCCCTTGCATACTAACCTTTCTTTATTCCTAGTTACCTATCCATCCTCATTCATATTGTTTATGAATACCCATTTTGTGCCAATTATGTTCTTATTCCTAGGCCTTGGAACAAGTTCCCATGTTTCATTCTTCTCTATATGATCCAATTATTCTTCCATAGATTTGATCCAATGTTCATCTATGTTGGATTCTTCAAAACTGTTGGGTTCCACTGTGGACAATAGTGCTAGATGTGTTTGTTCCGGTGAGTGTAATTTTCTTCGGATTTCAACTCTTGCATATTTAATCTCAATGATCTGTTTGGTGGATTATTTTTCTGCACTCACTGGCTAGGAGTTTTGGGAGATATCTGAATATTTTGTTGGTCATCTTCCTCTTGCTCTACTTCTGGTTGCTCTTCTTCTTCTTCTAGTTCTTCTTCTTCTAATTCTTCTTTCAAATCCTCTTCTCCTTCCTTTTTTGTTGAGTCTTTTCTTTCTTCTTTTGGATTTCATACACTTGTCTCATTAATATGTATATCGATGATTTCCACTATTCTTTTGAGTTTCATATTTAAACACTTGTATACCTTGCTCTTGCTTGAGTACCCGACAAATATTCCTTTGTCAACTCGTGAGTCAAATTTTCCAATCCTTTCGTCTTCTCTTTTGATATAGAACTTGGTTCCAAATACTCTAAAATACCTCACATTTGTCGGTCTTACTTTCCATAGATCGTAGGGAGTCTTATCACCATTAATTTTTAGCATTCCTCTATTCAGGATATGGACTTTTGTATGCATTTCCTGTGCCCAAAATATGTCACACAACCTGGAATATTTCAACATGGTTCTGGCCATTTCCTGTACTGTCTCATTATTTCTTTCAGTGACTCCATTTTGTTGAGGTGTCCTGGCTACTGAGAATTGCCTTTTTATTCCATGTTCGCCAAAAAAATCCATGAATTCTTTCAATGTAAAATCTCCCCCATTATCTGATATCAAACATTTTATTTTCAAGTCTGTCTCTGTTTCAACCATATATTTGTATATCTTGAAGTGTTCAAATTCCTCTAACTTCCTCTTGAGAAAGAAAACTACAGTCATTCTTGTGTAGTCATCAATCAATAGCATGAAATAATGTTCACCATTTAATCCCTTTGTTCTCGTTGGTCTACATAGATAGATATGTACATTCTCTAATGGTTTTTTTTTCTTTGAGTACTCATTTGATTTGAACTTGGTCCTGGTCTGTTTTGCCTGTAGACAATGCTTACATAGATTATTCGTTGGCTTTGAAATTTTAGGCATTTCTTTCACTACTTCCTTTCTGTTCATTTTGACAAGATTTTCAAAGTTCATGTGACCCATTCCTCTATGCCAAATACAACATTCATTTTCCATCCCTAAGAAACAACTTTCTTTTCCACTTTCATTCAAAACATATATGTTGTTCGAAGTCCTTATTGTTGTTGCCACTAACTTGCTCAATCCTTATTTTGTAATTTCACATTTATTTGAGTCAAACTAAAGTGTGTGTCTGTTATCACACATTCGACTTACACTCAGTAGATTGTGTTTCATATCTTCGACCAATAAAACATTTTCTACCATGGCATATTTCCTTCCAAGCTTAACTATTCTTCTACCTATAATTTTAGTTGAATGATTATTGCCAAATAAAACTGATCCATCTCTTTCTTTCTTCAGAGTTAGAAACATGTTCTTGCCCCCTATCATATTCTTTGAACAACCACCATCAACATACTAATAAATTTTCCTGTGTTGGGATTTTAGATCAAGAGAGCACTAATTTTTCTTTCTTTCCATATCTCTTGTGGTTCCAATATCTCACTGTTAATGTTCTTCTTTGATTCCCTGGGTGGAATAGTCATAATAAAATTCTTCGCTATGTGTCCAAAATTGTTTCATTTGTAGCATTATAATTCATTTCTCAATGAACCAAAAATATTTTTATTTATGTTGTATGCTTCATAAGATTTTCTGGGATAATCATTATTCAAGTACCCTGCATAGTTGCTTTGGTTCTTGGCATAGGCTTTGCAATTTACAGGTTTATGTCCAAAATTAGCACAATTAAAAAAATGACCATAAAAGAACCTTTGATACCTGGGAGTAGATAATATTATTTGTGATGCACTCCTTCTGAATTCATTTTCTTGAGACTTCTTTATTTATGGAATTCTCTTCTTTGGGGGAAAAAATTCTTCCTTCTTGAAAAAATCTTTAACAATCTCTACATAAATGTTTTTTCTTGCTTTCTGTTTTGTTGTCTTGGAGCTCGATCCTTTCTCATTCCGTACTTGATTGTATCCTAGTCTGGTTCTATCATCAGATGGTATTTGAATACTGATTATTTGATCCAAAAGTTTGGTGCTCTTCTGTTACATATCTTTCTTTTTAATATCTTTCCTTAAAGAGACTATTTTTGCTTCCAAGCTTCCAATCATTTTCTCATTTTCTTCTAATTGATTTCTAAGTATTTCCTCAATTCTTTTGTCTTCTTCTATTTGTACTTTTATACCCATGATCATCTACTCTAGTTCTTCAGAGTTGGAAGTCTGAGATCCCTCTTTCATTTTTAACTCTGCCTTGAGTGACATGTTTTTCTTTCTTTCCTTCCTAAGTTCTTCTAATTCATGGATTATATATGCTCTGAGACTGACTTCACATTATTATTTAGAATCATATTATAATTCCATGAAGAGTACTCTTTCTGAATCATTGTCACTGTCATTATCCTCCTCATCTGATGAGGAACTGTTCTCTTTGAGTATAAACGTTTCTTGAAGAATTTCCTTTTGTTTCTTCTCTTGTTTCCCTTTTGATATTTCTTTTCCCTTTTAGAAGCTTTTTCTTCATCATTATCTTTATTTTTATGAGGACATTTAGAATCAAAATTACCAATACCACAACAATTAAAACATTTCAATGGAAGCATACCTTTATACTTGTTGGTTCCTTTCTTTAATTTCCTTAGGAAGTTATCCATCTCTTCATCTTTGTCTGAATCATCACTACAACCACAACCTGGTTTTGACTTTTTTTTCTTCTTCTTCTTTGCCTTCTTGGATGCCTTGAAATCTACTTCCTTCAGGTTTAGGTTCTCTTGTTCTGTTCTCGTTTCATAGGATGTAAATATTCCATGTAGGTCATCCATGCTCAATTTACTTAGATCTTCTCTTTCTTCTAGGGATGATATTTTAGAATCAAATATCATAGGAAGAGACCTCAATACCTTTTGAACAACCACTGATTCATCAACTTCTACTCCCAATCCCTTAATAGTGTTAACTATTTCATCAACTTGCAGAAGTAGTTTGCAATGTCTTCATCTTCCTTCATCTTCAACTATTAAAACTTAGCTCTAAAAATTTGAAGCTTAGCTCCCTTAACCTTTGCATATCCTTCATAAATATTTTGGAGTTTATCCCAAATATCCTTTGCACTATCACAATGCATAACCTTGAAAAATACTGAATCAACTAGATTGCTCATAATAGTAACTTTAGCCTTTGGGTTGTTTTCACTGAGTTTCTTTCCATGTCTGTTAGTTGGGGGAGTGGTTGGTGTTGTATACCCATATACTACTGATTTCCAAACATAAAATCCTTCTTCCCGTAAAAAGGTTTCCATCCTTTTATTCCAAAAGGTATATTTCTAATCGTGAAACACTAGTGCTCCAATATTAGTGTATT
>WSFP011489806.1:0-14992 GCA_009831015.1 Picea engelmannii | reverse complement strand
TGCAGAGCTTCGATCTTGCTGAAAAATCTTTGCACTCTTGTGTCCATGGTATGGACCTTTTCCTCCAGTTGTAGCATCAATCCTCTCTTGGTCAGGATCCTCTTGACCTCAAGGATGGTCTCTGTCCTATCTTCAATCTTCAAATACTCTAGCTCCTCTCTGGTTTTGGAATTTATAAATTTGATGATCTCAGCAGCTTCTGTGGGCATCTCTCCCAGTTCTGTTGTTATCTTCTCGATAGCCCGCTGACTTCTTTGCACTAGCTCATTTTTCTCGAACATGATTTGTATCATCGGCCATATTTCATTCATGGACTTGGTGATGTCCATCCATACACTTTCCTTGACCTCAACAAGTGTTTTGCCTGCTACTGTTTTCTTCTGAAGCTGTTGCAATTCCTGTTTGAGCTGGTCTGATGTTTGTTTCTCCTTGGAGTAGCTAGTTTGGTAAGAAGACTTGAGTTCCTAAAGGTTCTTAATCTCCTTTTTGAGTCTGCTAATCTTTGTCACTTGCAAATTCATCTCCTCCATGGATTTAGCCAGTTCGACTATTTTCTCCAGAGTTGTCAGTGGAGTTGTCGATGGAATTTCTACTACAGACGTTGTGCTCACTCTTGTGAGTGGAACTACGCTCAATGGAATGACTTCCATGGGATTTGACTGCTCCTTCTCTTTCACTAGTTTTTCCAATTCTGCTTCCATTTCCTTCAACTGTGCATTCTGCTCCATGATCAACTTGAGCATCTCATCCTTTTCCCCTTCTGTCTCCACTATTTCCTTTGCCTGTGAGTCTTCTATTGGTGGCAGTTTCAACTGTTTCCTCGGAGAGGCTATATCAACATTTTTCTTTTTGAGCATCTCCTCGACTGCTTTCACATTCGAAGGATCATATCCGATCTTGAGGACCAGTTCTTCCAACGTATTAATCCTGTTATCCTTTACAAAGGATTATATTTTTTCCAACTTCATCTGTGTTTGGACATTGCTCAGAGATACCTGTAACTTGGAGGCAGTAGTAGAAGCATTTGCCAATGTGGAAAAAACCATTTCTCCAGTTTGCCTGTGCAGATCCATTTGATCAGCTAGATGCACATCTTTGCTCTGAAATTCGAATGTTGCCCTTTTTTAATCGGTGATTACTTTCAGGTCTAGAACCTGTGCTTGCAGAAACACCATGTGCATTCTACCCTTCTCAGTGTCGAATGCAGATATCATTCTGTGTTTTGCAATTGATGTTTGCTTCCAGAATTGAGCATACGTACTGCTGGTCAGCATCTGATTTCTCTTCTTGATCAGATCATACTTCTCAAAAATACTCAATTTTGGTCCTGTTTTGCTCGGCTGGTTGACTGGTGGACTATTTGTAGGCTTCTTGGGCAACACTGTAGTCATGATTTGTTTGTTTCTTGTACTAAGGAGCGACCGATCAACCTCCATAGTTGTAGTGGATTGAATTCCCTTTTCACCAGCAGTGTTAGGTGCTTGACTAGTTTTTGGCCTCTTGGTGTGTAATTGAAACTCTTCAGACGATACTTCAGTGATGGAAGGTGAAGTTTCCTTCCTGGGCATTTTCTCCTTGGGAACCTTTGGTGTAGTCATCTATGAGATAGTGACCAAAAGGTCTTGTTGTTTTGTCTCAACCAGGGTGTTTGGCTCCCATTCTGTCTGGTTGGCGAACTTCTCTATCTCAGGCCTGGATGTATGAACATATGGGATATTATTATTCTTAATCCTCATCTCTGAAATTATCCCGCAGGGGTCATAATGCCATATGAAGCTAACAAAGAACTGAATCTCCTTTAACAGTCTATCTGCTTCCTCCCCAGCGCCTCGACTATTGCAGATGAATGATCCTATTTTCCCTTTGATCCTAAGTTGTTGCTTCTTTTTCAGAGACACAAAATGTATGTCGTCTGAATTTATCATTTTCCTTATGTACTCCAGGGCAAATATCATCACGGGTAGATACTTGGGTAACTTGTATGGAGCCAATTCGCACCCATACACTCTGATCTCTGTGTGGTCCTGGTACAGGTACCAGTCTCCCATTTTTGCAAGGCCTAAAAGGTGTAAGATCCTTTGAATTTCTTCATTTATCCTCGGCTCAGGTCTACCACTGAGCATGCTCACCATGGGATGATAGAACTGCTCGATAAATTGTTTGAAGCTTAATTCTGTAGAGTTGTGTCTGAGCAACGAAGTCCATGTTGTCACCGCCTGTGGCCTCCCATCCTTGTCCATCTTCTGCATCGAAAAGGAGAATTTTTCCGCTTGAAATAATATGAACATGTAAGCCAGTATTGAGGAATACCAAAACATGCCTTTTGTGGAGAAATTTGAGAATTGCTCATGAATGTTGTTTTCCAGGAAGGTGTTGTAGTCGAACTAAGTGGTGGGTCTCTCATCTGCGGAGAAAATGGACATAAAACCCAATATGGGTTCATCCACCCATTGATCCGAAAAATACCCAAGGAGGGCACAGAGCGACGAGATGACCTAGTTTCCCTTCACTAAGAACAGGGATGAAGGATACGGGGGATTTGTAGTGGGGAGCTGAGCGGCCCGTGGGAGAAAAAGCTCGAAAATCTGAGCTCTTTGGGGGAATGATAATTTATGATATAGTTCTGTGATAATTTCAAGATTGAATGGTGAGAAGGATTCGACTCTGGGTATCTGCATCATCTGGTCAATGGTTTAAGGTGTAATGAGGAAAATAATTTCTACTGATGAGGACATTATGGCTCTCTGGTTGGGGATGTAATGGGCTTAGCATTTGAGGGTGAATTCGAGGAAAAGGTGAACCTAGGGGAAAGATACAGGGGAAGGTTTGACTCTCAGAGCCCAATTTCATCACTTTGGTCCAAGAAAACTTCCTTTAGCCACGACTGTAAATCTACAAAGTCGAATTTGCATATGGTGTCTGCGATTAAATGGTCTTTATCGGCCAGAGGGATCCTGTCGAGGTCGACAGGAGGTGGGAGGAAAGGATTTTCCTCGGCCTCTGTTTTCTTTGATTTTGGCACCATCGTTGTAACAATACCTGCAAGTAAAACAAAACAGTTAGCAGGGATGGCTGTGGCTTTAGGCGACTGACTGTAACGGAGAGGAAAACAGGGAAAAATTCTCTGGTGTGGCGACAGGGTAAGTGATGAGGGAATGAAGGGTGAAGGTAGTATTGAGCAAACAGATACCTATTGGGTGCGGGAGTCAGGTCAGCAGGTTAACGAATAAGTTAGCCAATAATAAATGGCCAACGGGTCATTTAGAGCATGAGATGGAAGGTGACAATGACTGAAGAATATGGCTGGGTGACGTGGCGGGTTTTGATTAGGACTTGACCATGGTGAAGGGACTTGTAACAGGGTGAGAGGACTGACAGAGTAATGAGATATGATCTTTAGGGGAGAACGTGGAAAATGACATCATGGGGTGACATGGTATGTCAGACTGTGGTAGGAGGTGGGATTCAGAACCAATGGATTCCTTCCACATAGAGATAAGGGGCCCGCCAGAAAACAATCCATTCCAGACCCCCCCCCCCCCCCTCTATTAAAGACATATCAGTCGGGGGTGTCTGAAAAACACCATGAGCCGTTTATTTGCGTGCTTTCTTCTCAACCGTAGATTTGTGTGCAATGTTTAAACTACATTCTGGACCCCCCCCACCATTAAAAGTAGAACAATCGAGGGGGTCCGAAATTCAATCTCAGCCATTGATAAATGAACTGGCGCCTCAACTGTTTAGATGTGTGCCTTCGTTATCTGTGATTCTGGACCCCCCCCCCCCGCCCCCACCATTAAAGGTAGAATGGTCGGGGGGGGTCCAGAAAGACTTTTCAACCGTAGATCTGGGCACCTTCTTTCCAGCCGTTCATCGGTGCGCGGTATTTATTCAATGAGCACACAAACATATTTTCTCGGAAGCTTAGGATAAACACAAACATATTTTCTCGGAATCTTGGGATAAACGCATTTTGTGGGTTTGCCCAAGCTTTCCCTGTCTTTATCACCATGGGGGTAAAACATCAAGCCTTTAAACCTCAAAGATATGGTTCAACATGGATCATCGTGATTGTTTTATTGAGATAAAGAAAACTACCCTATGCTCTAACCTAATTACCTATGACAATTAGTCCAGATTAAACTGTTGGACTAAGAAATTACTCTATCCTGGGGTTATCTGACCAAGATTAGGCAGTTTGGTCAGATTTATTCACTAACTAACCTAAATCACTTGGCTAATATTAAACAGTTTAGCCAAGATTATTCACTACTCCTATCAACATCAATTTAAAAGAACTTGGCCATGCTTGAACGGTATGGACCAAATCTTGTTATTGCATGGGGCTCTATTGAATCTCTTTTATGCACTCTTTTATTATTTTTCTTTTCTTTTTCTCAAATTATTTGCAGAATGGAAAATCATTTGACAAAGAAAAACACTTAAAGAGATAACATTTCAGTCACCAGTTGATCCTATTAATTATAGGGTTATAACATAAGGACAAGAAACGTTTTTGGAAGGCGCTGGATGAAAGCAGTATTTTTTCAATAAAAAACCTGACCGTAGCAGGGGATATAAATATCATTCTTTCAGCAGATGAGGTTTGGGGGGGGAACCCTGGGTCTGAGATTTCTGAGGATTATTATAGAGATATTTTTCATCAAACAATTCGATTGACATAAAACCGGCTAAAGTGGTTTCGACTTGGAGAAATGGGCGCATCGGTCCGGGAGCGGTTGCTAAAAGATTAGATAGGTTTTTGGTTGCGGAAGATCTATTAAATGATACGGGGATTTACAGTTCATGGTTTGTGTTATCACATAGGGTTGTCAAGGGCCATAGGTGTGTGTTGATATACCCGAGTCTGTAGTCTTTCCCCGTCTCTATCTTTTTCGCAAACCAAATCTTAATTTTTTCCCGCTTTGGCTTGTAAATCATTCTTTGTTTGCCTTTGTTCATTTGTACACCCTGGTTTTCATTAAATATCTTACCCAAGTGAAATCTTGGCCCCAAGCCCCTCTTTTTTCTCCAAGGGAGAGCACTCACATCCTATGTTTTATTCATTGGTCTCCATTTTTTCTCAGCTCACAACTAGTCGTCCAAATCCTTGATTGTGCAAGCCGCAGCCATGAACACAAAGCGCATATTTCTTAGTAGTTTGTTTCGGGATTGAAGCATAAGCAGAAGGCATTTTTAATATTTCAACGATGAAGATTCCAAGAACAATCTAGATCAATGGATCACATGCATTCAGGAGTGACAACTTGCGCGGAGTATAGCGCCAGAACAAAAGGCCCCAAAGTGAGTATGAACCATTGATCTTAAAGGGGGCAGGTGGCAGTCGATCCAAGCCTTCAGGTAAATGAGCTTCATGATATTTGAAATGAGAAATGCTTATAAGTCCCGAAGACCCGATAAGTCGAAGCCACCAAAGCATCGAATTTTCCGAAGCTTCCGAAGTGGCCGAAGTCCCCAAGGCCCAAAATAGATCTGACTCATTGATCAACAAGAGCCACACATCATCAGATATGTCACTCTGAGAGTTTTACTTCGAGAGTTTTAAAATGAGAAACATTGCAAAGTCTAGAAGGGACGAAGTGTCGAAGTGCCTGAAGTCCCAAAGAGCCCGAAGAGAATCTGAGTCATCGATCAGTAGGAGCCACGCATCGCCAAATCCTTCGCTCTAGATAAAAGCAACAGAAGACAAATGGAGTTTGATGATTGAAATTCTCAAAGGTCGATCCGCAAAGAAAATTGCAGTCATTGTTTTGAAGGGGAAGCTCTGATCTGTCAATATAAAAAGAACCAGAGCTGAGTCGTTGATCAGAGGGCCTAATATTAGATCGCAAGATCAAAGGTCACTCCAAATAGCGGGGTTCGAAGGTGCGCACATTTTAAAATCTCAGGGGTGGGCCGCAATTAGAACCGTGGTTTTTAGAAAGGGAGGTATGGCAGTTCATGGTGAAATTCGAGGACAAAAGCAGTTTGCTTTCAGACCACCCTTGGTAGCACCCACAATCGTGCAATTACGTAGGGTCATGGCCCTAGATCACATTGAATATGGAGCGATGGAGAGGAGATGCACCAAAGGCCGAAAGCACTCGTATTTGGTCACAAAAGAATATATGCTTGGCCTCGAGGCATCGAGATTGACTTGAAGAAGTTGTGGGCACCACCTGGAACATTCATGGGTGTCAGCCCTTGTGATGATACTAATGAAGGTAGTTAATGGAAATGGGGGTGGTGGTTGAGACCTCGTCTCACCCCATAAATGGAATGCATGGAGAGAAGGTTCGTGGGAGATAATTGTTAGTCCAAAGCTCTCTGGTGGACGAATTTTCTTGCAGAGACTGCACTGAGACGGGCTCACATCTCATGTAAGAAGGTCTTCACAGTCTGACAGAGCAGGCATCGACTGAAAACTTTGAATGCAATGGTCTGATCAAATTCCTTGTAGTTGTAACATTTATGAGTATAAGTAGTTAGTTCTGATATTTTGTTAAAGGTCGAATGTTTGAGCTAGGCTCCCGACTATTGTAATTTTTTTATGAATAAAACGGGTTCTTTGGTTATGTCTTGATTTGAGACTTCTTGATTAATCTAAGTCATCTTTCTTACTCCATCTTATTTGCCTCTAATATTGAGAGAGTTCATGATTGACTGATTCACATGGATTGTTGTGATTGTATTATGATGAATGTTTGATTATAATGTTGTTATGATTTCTTTCAGTTTCCTTGAAATTTGAATCCAAGAGGATCTTGTGTTTAAGTTTTTCTTCCTTAGGCTGCTGGAAGGCATGATGTTCATGACATACCTCTACACTTTTCTCACCAAAGTCTTCCTCCTACTCACCTTTACTCCAAATTATTGACTGAAGTTGATCTAAGACCTCAATTGCTTGTGCATACCAGTCTAGATTTCTGAGTTTGAATGTTATTTTCATTGAGTCTTCTCCATTTGGCCTCTTAAAACTCATTTAAATTTACTATATAAACTTATGGGTACTGGGCTTACCTTCTATGCAATCCGAGGGTGAATTCTAGTGCTAACATTTCTGGCATTGTTGTCGGGGAGAGAATTGAAGATGTTTCCCTGGGATAGAATGACAAAGAAGCTCTGATTCTGAAGGTGCATCAGATATCAGTACCATTGAAGATTTCATCTTACACCTGGCGACTCCACTGTTTCAGTTGTGGCTCCGAAGGGAAGACACACGAGGTCTACTCCACAGCTGCCTCTGGCTACACCTGAAGCTAACCCAGAGAGGATTATTAAGAAAGGAAATATTTCTCAAGAAGGATTTTTGTTGTTATCCCAGATTGAAAAGATCCCTAGGAAGAACGACATTGCAGAGAGCTAATTTTAGATGGTGAACTAAAGCTGGAAACATAATTCCGACTCATTATCTTTCACCATGGTGAATCCATTGTGCAGGATTTGTTGGTGACTCCACTAAAGGGAGACAAATCAAAAGGCTATGGAGGCTATCCCGTCCAAGAGATTCCCCCCCCTTCAATTTCTCAGCCATCGTTGGTTATCCACATCCAGTGCCAGCTATAAATAAATGGGATTGTTATCTTTCGAGATTCAAAGCAAGCAAGCATGACCATCCCAGTGAGCACTTACTAAAATTTCATATATTCATGCTTGAACATGGATTCTTTCATGAGGATGTCTTGATCAAGATGTTCAGATTTTCTTTAGAGGAAGATGCTCGTGAATGGTGTCAATATCTCCCTGCTGCTAGTATCCATTCTTTGAAGGATTTTCACGATGTTTTTAATTCATATTATGAAAAGATTTACCTGTCCCATCTTATTTTGGATGACTGTTGTAAGAAGTTTTCATTCCACATCCATCAAATGATAGAGTCTTCCTTGTGTGATGAGTCTGGTGAAGATTTGATTGAAAGAGAAAGTGAGGATAGAAGCGAGTATTTTGCAAATGTGGATGAAAGCTTTTCTCTTTATATTTCTCGAGAAGAAGGCCTTCCATATATGAGTATTGATAGTGTTGATGATTGCAAATCCATAGATGTATCATATTCTTCCACTGATGCACCTGTTGTTTCATTTGTAAAAGAAGAGATAGTTGTGGAGGAGGATTCTTATATTTTCCTTCAAGAGGTTTCCCATGATGTATTTTCACCTAGGATTGAAGAGAAGAATAAATAGTCACTCATTTTTCTTTGCAAGATAAAAGAGTTTTGCTCTCACCCATATTTGATGAGTACTCAGATGAAGAAGAGAAGATCCCTACCTTACATTTTGTTGACTTCGGGAGAAGATAACCTATGTATGATAGATATGAATCGTATTCCGATGTGGATATGAAGAATTTCCAAGACCATACTATAGAGTCTTTTCCTTTATTCAGTGAGGAAAAACATTGGGTGGAAATCAGTGATCCTGGGCCTGTAGAAGACACTGAGCAAAATGTTAGGGAGAAGCACCCATTCATTGATATACATGAAGAGATTTCTTGCCTTCAAATGGCTAACGTTATCAGAGCAGACAAAGAGGAAGTGGATAAGCAACCTGCATCAACCTTTCACTCACCCATGCTTGCCACAAACATTCATCTGGATGTGAGCAGCTATAAGACAGAGCATGTTTTTTGTTACCAACCCAGTAAGTTTCATCCCCTATTTTATGATCCTGTAGGGGAGTACATGGAGTTGTTTTTTTTCCATGTATTGAAGCCTCCAAACTTTATATTTCCTTCAGCACTAGGAGGAGAGCTGAAAAATGTAATCATTTTTCTTTCACAATTTCATTATCTTTATTTGATCAGTGACAGAGTAAATAGGTTTTTAGTTAGGAGGTTACTTGACTGGCTCTAGTGGAAGTCCACTTTCACCTAACACTTTGTAAAAATTGGTTAGTCTAGGAGTGTACACAAATAAGCTCCTTCTCGAGCCCATGTGTTTGTTTTCGTTTTTAGTAGAGTAGTGTACATATCTCCCTGTTTTATTCAGCAGAAGTTTTGAGGTAGACTCCATAGCCCAACAATTAAGGAACTAGAACTACGCATTCTTGGCAGCTTACATGGAGCATGGCATCCCCTGTGGAGCCAAATGTTATCACATAGGGTTGTCAAGGGCCATAGGTGTGTGTTGATATACCCGAGTCTGTAGTCTTTCCTCGCCTCTATCCTTTTCGCAAACCAAATCTTAAGTTTTTCCCCCTTCGTCTTGTAAATCGTTCTATATTTTCCCTTGTTCGTTTGTGCGCCCTGGTTTTCCTTAAATATCTCACCCGAGTGAAATATTGGCCCCAATCCCCTTTGTTTTCTCCAAGGGCAAGCACTTGCATCCTGTGTTTCAGTCACTGGTCTCCCTATTTTCTCAGCTCACAGCCAGTCATCAAAATCCTTGATCATGCAGGTCGCAACCATGAACACAAAGCACAACATTCTTAGTAGTTTATTTTGGGATTAAAGCATAAGAAGAAGGAAGTTTTAATCTTTCAACGACAAAGATTCCCAGAAAATTCCAGATCAATGGCTCACGGGCATTCGAGAGTGCCAACTTGTGCGAAGTATAGTGCCAGAACAAAAGGCCCTGAAGTGAGTATGAACCATTGATCTTAAAGGGGTCAAGTGGCAGTCGATCCAAGCCTTCAGGTAAATGAGCTTTGGGAGATTTGAAATGAGAAATGCTTAGAATTCCCAAAGACCCTAAGTCGCCAAAGCGCTGAATTTGCCGAAGCTGTCGAAGTGGCCGAAGGCCCGAAGTCCCGAAATAGATTTGAGTTGTTGATCAACAAGAGCCACACATCATCAGATCTGTCACTCCGAGAGTTTGACTTTGGGGGTTTTAAAATGAGAAACATTGCAAAGTACCGACGGGCCAAAGCCTGAAGTGGCTAAAGTGCCAAAGCGCCCAAAGTCCCGAAGTGCTCGAAGAGAATCTGAATCATCGATCAGTAGGATCCACGTGTCGTTATATCCTTCGCTCTAGATAAAAGAATCATAAGACAAATGGAGTTTGACAATTGAAATTCTCGAAGGCCAATCTAGGAAGAAAATCTCAGTCGTTGTTTTGAAGGGGAAGATCTGATTCGTCAATCTAAAAAGCACCAGAGTTGAGCTGTTGATCAGAGGGCCTAATCTTAGATTGCAAGATCAACGATCACTCCAAATTTTGGGGTCAGAAGGTGTGGACGTTTTAAAATCTCAAGGGCTGGCTACAATCAGAACCGTGGTTTTTAGAAAGGGACGCGTGGAGGTTCATGGTGAATTACGGGGACACAAGTGGTTTTCTTTCATACCACCCTTGGTAGCACCTTGTTGGCACAGGGGAAAACCTAGGGTTCAATGCTCAAGATCACACCAAAAAAACCCTAACTACCAGCCCTTTCGGCAACACTTGCGAAGCAGATGAAGTCTCACCTGAGGTAGAGGCAGGGGTGGTTGCAGGACTCAAATGTCTGCAACCTTAGCTGGGACACCGATATGTGATTATATATTTTATAGGTCACTTAGCGTAGATCATTCATCAATAATTAACCCTTATGGTACTTCGCAGATAGCACAGAGAATCACAGTGAATACTTAGACTAAAGATTATTCAATACTTAGCCACATAAATATAGATTAGATTTAGTAGATCAAGCACTAAGCATCTCATATATCATATCTAACATTCATTCATATATCATAAGCATAGAGCATAACTAGATCTATTTAATCACAACAAGCACTTAGCTAAGAAGGAGATAAACACATTAGGTCAAAGCACATAGCACAATACACAAAATTACTGTGGTTCACCCCCACCCTGGGGCTACGTCCACAAAGTCTTCTTCTTTATATTGTTAGGGTCCTAACCCGCACATAGGTAGAGAAATATATTTAGATGTAATAAAGGTCAATATTAATAAGGCCTTTCAATAAAATAGAATAAGGCGGATGTAAGAAGACCTAATAGAAGCTTCCTCTTCTAGAAGGATCTTCCTCTAGATGATTCTCTTAATAGACATATTTAGTACAAATAAGGGTCAAGGGTATGAAAACCCTAGATTGGAGATTATTGTAACAGAGCGCTGCTCAACTGGAGGTTGCCCCCTCGAAGAGGCACTTGAACATTGCTTTCTGAATCAAAGTGCTATTTCTATTGTTGTTCTTATATCGTTTATGTGTTATTGTGGAGATTATACTGGTTATATTACTGTTATTCTGCCATTTCTAGCATTTTATTTCTGTTCTGCATACTTTTTATATTTGGTATATTACAAGTGGTATTAGAGCACTTTCCTTGGAATAAATTGTGGGATTTTTTTTCCAGGGTAGAGACGTATTCCGACATCTTTAATCCACAGAGATATGTCGTTACGTGCATAAACCCACGGTTGAGGGATTCATGCACACAAGAAATACAAGTGGTTCTTAAGTGCACATCTGTTGGCCACCTTTGTAACCCCTGTTGGTACCCCTTTGAGTGGTAGTGCATCAGACAACACCTATGTACAGATCGGCCTAGATTTCCTGAAGCCCTCTTTAGATAAACCGATTGGTCGCTTGACTGCTATAGTGCCACCGAGAACAACACTCAGGAAGATACTCTCTAGTACCTGGGTAGTCAGGTAGTACGGCTAAGGGTATGGTCTATCCTCCTTAGTTAGTGCCCTGAGATATTGGGCTGAGTACTACTGTTGGACCCCGCACTTATATCAGAGAGATATAGCACAGGGCAAACCCTTGTCTGTAGAACCCTTGAATACCTAACCCTTGGGGGACATAAACATAAACAAATTAAAAAAAACAAGAATTATTTCCGCGCAACTGTGTTCGGGTTGCCAAGTAAATACACATTTCTTTATGGTTAAGCATTTGGGGATTTTATCGCGGCAGTATTCTTCAGACTGGAGTATAACTTCGCAGGTGTAAAAAAAAAAAAAAAAAAGTCTGGATTTTTTTTCACCATTATTTGAGACTTATTCCATTGGATTCATCTCTTTGCCCTTATCACATTCATCCATATCATTTTTCAACAAAAAATTTGACCCCGCTCGCCCCTTTTCAGGTCACCCATTCTCATGGCCCATACCCGTAGCCAAGACCTAGAAGCTCACTTCAACACCTTGCAATCTGGTTTCCTCGAGACCCAAAAAGAAGTGAAACAACTTAGTGCCACTATTGCCTCCATCGATACATCCATCAATACAACCATAAATACAACCATGCAGTCCTCAATGGAGGAAGTCAAACAAGAACCGACCACCCATCTTGAATCTGTCTTTGTGTCACTCTGCACCAAACTGAAGATCCCTACAAATGACCCTTTCTCTGACGCACCTCCAAAGACTGAAGGTGAACATTCCTCCCATGCCCATACATTTCAGCACCATCACTTTCAACGTGACCTACACCTTCCGCGGGTGGATGTGACCAAATTTGATGGCTCAGATCCCACTGGTTGGGTCACCCAAATGGAACATTATTTCTCTTTATAAGGCATTACAGATGACTTGGCCAAACTCTGGTATGGTGTTTTCCATCTAGATCAAGAACGTTGGCAATGGTGGCAATGGAGAAAAACTTCCCGTCAAGGGTATATTGCTTGGACCCAATTTGTGACTGAGCTTTATTAACGCTTTGACACTGACACCAACCATTTGGGACATTTGAAAAAGTTGAAACAATCAGGAACAGTAGAAGACTTCATAGCTTCCTTTGAGCGCCTGGATTTTTGAACAGAGGGCATGACTGATGCTTTCTTTCGAGAGTGTTTTATCAGTGGCCTCAAGGATGAGATTCAATCCCATGTCCTCATGGCTCGACCTTCGAGTTGGGTGGAGGCTACTAAAAAAGATAAAGAAGCACAGCAGGTTGTATCCTCTCAAAACCGTACACCCTCCTTTATCCCTCGCCCTAAACCCGTAAATCCCACTACTCCCTCTGCCCCATTAAAGATCCAAAAATTGACCAGGGCTGAAATGGATGAACGCCAACTCAAAGGCCTTTGTTATAATTGCGATGACAAATAATTCTCGGGCCACAAGTGTAAGGAACAAAATATTTTTATGGCCATCTCTGAGGATATTTCGGAAGAGGATGTTGAAACTCCCCTTGTGCCTAAGTCAGCTGAAATCAATGACATAACCCCTCCCTCAGACCCTCCTGAAGTGGAACCAATCATTTCCCTCAATGCTCTCACTGGCTTCTCTGCCCCCCAAACCCTCAAGTTAATCGGTTACATCAAGCATCAGAAGGTCATCATTCTAGTTGATAGTGGAAGCACCCATAATTTTATTCATCACTGCATTGCCCAAGAAACTCATTGCTACATTCATGCCGTCAAAAATTTCCAAATCATGATTGCCAATGGTGGTTCCATGAAATGTGGAGGGCGTTGTGAAAATTCGCGTCTCCAAATTGGTGACTACCACCTAAAATCCCATATGTTTGCTATCGACATGGGCGGTCGTGACATTGTGTTGAGTGCAGACTGGTTAAGGACTTTGGGTCCCATTCTCATGGATTTTAAGTAATTAACCATGCAATTCGACTAGGAAGGCCACCAATATAAATTCCAAGGCATCACTTCTGGTTCACCTGAGGTCATTAGTTCCCATCGCATGGAAAAGATGCTAAAAAAAGGTCATTCTGGTGTCATTGCCCAACTCCATTCCATACAAGCAACAGAGACACCCCCGGTGCCGCAAGACCTCCAAGCCCTCCTTTCTAAACATCAAATGGTATTTTCCACTCCCCAAGGACTCCCTCCTTCCCGTGGTGTTCATGATCATTCCATTCCCCTTGTACCCGGAATCCTTCCTCCCAATATCCATCCGTATATCCACCCCTTTAAAAAAAAAAAGAAATTGAGAAAATGGTCCAGGAACTCCTTAATGCCGACTTTATCCACCCTAGTACGAGCCCTTACTCTTCTCCTGTAGTCATGGTCCCGAAGAAAGAAGGTTCTTGGAGAATGTGTCCTGAATTTCGTGCCCTCAACAAACTAACCATTAAA
This sequence comes from Picea engelmannii, assembly GCA_009831015.1. Taxonomy (NCBI): domain Eukaryota; kingdom Viridiplantae; phylum Streptophyta; class Pinopsida; order Pinales; family Pinaceae; genus Picea; species Picea engelmannii. The sequence goes on along the minus strand of WSFP011489806.1, from coordinate 1,011 downwards.
GACAAATTTCCCATTCCTGTCATTGATGACCTCCTGGATGAATTGAGTGGCGCCCAATTCTTTACTAAACTTGATCTTCGCTCAGGCTATCACCAGATACGTATGAAAGAGGCAGACATTCCAAAGACAACCTTTCGAACTCATGAGGGCCACTATGAATTTTTGGTCATGCCCTTTGGCTTGTGTAATGCCCCCTCCACCTTCCAAAGCCTCATGAATCATGTCTTCCATCCATTTCTCCATCATTTTGTCTTAGTTTTCTTTGATGATATCCTCATCTATAGCAAAACCTTGACAAACCATCTTACTCATGTGGATCGAGTTCTCCATCTACTCTCGTAGCCCCAACTTTTTCTGAAAAAGTCTAAATGTGCTTTTGGTGCCTCAGAAGTAGAATACTTGGGTCATATGGTTGGCAAGGATGGTGTCGGGGTGGATCTGAAAAATATTGAAGCTATGCAAGACTGGTCGCACCCAAAGACTCTCAAAATCTTGCGTGGATTTCTGGGCTTAACAGGGTATTATCGCAATTTTGTTAAGAATTATGGAAAGATTGCAACACCTCTCACTGCTCTCCTCAAAAAGAACTCTTTCACTTGGACTCCAGCCGCTGCTCAATCTTTCCAAACCTTGAAGATGGCCATGTGCACCACTTCGGTTCTGGCCCTTCCTAATTTCACAAAGACCTTTGTGTTGGAATGTGATGCCTCAGGGAAAGGAATCGATGTTGTCCTTATGCAAGAGGGTTGACCTTTGGCCTTCACCAACAAGAAACTATCTGAAAGGAATCTGGGCAAACCCATCTATGAAAAGGAAATGTTGTCTATTATGCATGTCATTGATCTGTGGCACCCTTATCTCTTGTGGAAACGTTTCCAAATTAAGACAGACCATCAAAGCCTCAAGTACTTTCTGGAACAACGCATTTCCTCCCCGGAGCAACAAAAATGGGTGACTAAACTCTTTGGATATGATTATGAGATCATTTACAAGAAAGGAAAAGACAATGTG
>WSFP011489805.1:0-14992 GCA_009831015.1 Picea engelmannii | reverse complement strand
ATTTAATATGTATAAAATCCTTGAATGAAAATACTACTAATCTAGAAAATATTGTTGGTGCATTCTTTAAACCAAATGGCATTACTGTGTATTGATATGACCCCCACTCTTTTTCAAATGTAGTTTTGTACCTGTCCTCCAGAAAAATTATGATCTGATGGTAACCTGAAAATCCATTTGTGAAAGAGTACACTTCTTGTCCTCCCACATTCTCTAAAACCTCATATGTAAATGGATTAGGAAAAGGATCATGAAGGCACACATCATTTAAATTCCTCATATACACACATATCCTAATCCCTCTAGTATTATTTTCCTAGACCACCATTGGACTAATCCACTCTGATTCTTCCACATGCTCTATGATTCTTGATTCTAGCATTCTGTCAATTTATGCCTTAACCTTCTTCTTATAGATGGGGTTTAATCTATATGGTCTTTTCCTAGCTGGTCTTTCCTCTAGTATGAGGGGTATCTTCATTTCCCCAAGTTCTCATGCTACCCCTTTGATCTTTGAAAATGTGGCTGGGAATAAGTCACTATACTCATGCAGTAGTTCATTTATCTTTTCCATTGTCTTATTGTTTGAGTAGTCTCCAATGTTGGTTATCTTGGGATTCTCTTCAGTCTCAATATTAACCTTTGTAATCTTCATAGGTTCATTAAACTCTTCTAATTGTAACATGGGTCCTTCCAAACCTATTTCTCCTTCCCCTTCTAATATATGTATGTCACATGGGTTTTCCTCTACTTCTTCATCCTATGCAACCGGATAAAAGTAAACTAATTGTTCAAGTGTTTCTTTTATATAATCTATGGCTATTATCACTGTATCTACCCCACACTCTTAAAATATCTTCCCTTTGATCCTATGCAATTCTATATCCACCCATGGATTCTCACTTTCAAATGTAAATGTCCTAATAAATTTTTATTTCACTTCGCCTCAACTTGCAGTTTCTCTACGTAGTTCCTTCTCCCTGTACCAATTATTAGGTATTCCTTCTAATGTATGAATAAATTAATGGGTCCATTCCCTTAGTGATACCAATATCCAATTAGTGACACAATCATCTATGTGTTTTCTCAGGTTCCCTCTTCCATTATACTTCTGTAAGAGTCTATCTTGTTGACTCCTACCAAATATTATGTGCATCACTCGCTTACACTAATACTGATCCTGAATAACGTTCTTATGTGCACCCCACCATCATGTAGGTGTGTCCCTTAGTGCTATATCCAACATTGATAATATTTGACTCTCCAAAACCTTTGATTCAAACTTTGTCATGAAATTTTCTAGATTGTCCTCTTCAGTAAATGTGGGAAATTGTCTTACTTCTATGACAACCCATTTTACTACGTGTGTAACTCTAGCACACCTCCTAGTAGAGACTTCATGCAATCTTTGCTACCAATTTTCTACTCTAATATCCAAATATGACATGTCCTAATTAATACTCCTCCAACTGAGTTCTCCACCTGCAGTTGGATTCACATAGTCTTGATCATATCGCGCAGTAGTCCTATACAATTAGTTCACATCATCCTATAGAAAACTGTCAGGAATAGGTTTGACATATCTTTCACAATCTAAGGGATCTAAATGTGCTACTACCCTAAAGTTCCCAGATTCAAATATCATCTTTCTAGTCTTTAAATTAATTATGGAATGATTATCAAAGGCCCAATCAATTCCCAATAGTGTTGGAAATGCTATAGACTCATCCACCGTATCCATCAGTTCAAAGTTTGTTGTGGTGCGCACACCATCTAGATCCATGGTTGTATTCTTCAATATATCTCTGGGAATCACTCTTTGTTGGTTTACTAGCTTCAATTGGATATTGGAATACCCTAGTGTAGGTTCTCCAATTGCTTCTAAAGTCTTCTTTGGAAAAATGTTGACATCTGATCCTAAATCTAGGATAACATTTCCCATGTTAAAGTCTCCTATATTTGCATTCAATATGAACTCTCTGCTAGTTTTTTTTTTTTTCTATGAACATGATTAGTCTTCTTTGGTTTTGTTCCTACCCCTTCCTCTATGCTATATTTCTCAAGTATACCTTTAAACACATCCATGGCATTCTTATCATTAAGTAATTTAAAGCAAGATTCAAGGAAACTCTTTAAGTTACTTACTTTCCATGTTTTCTTTCCTTTGTAATTATGATCCAAAGACTGAGGAATATAAAAAATAAGAGTATCATACCTCAACACAATATTCGATGTGGAGGCTACATTATCCTTTAGGAACTCCTTCTTTGCTTCCTTGAAATTTTCCTTTTCCTTCTTTGCATCAAACTGTTGTTGTGGTTTAGTGTTCTTCTGAATCCAACACTGCAATTCCTTCTTCTGATCATGTGCATCTTCTCCTCTCTTAACTCCTCCTCTAGTCACTATATTGATGTTTCTCCCAAGATCCCTAATTTCTACATCAATCCACTGAAAATTCTAATTATTTACATTCATCCTCTCTTGGATCTTCATAATTAACATCGAGAAATCTTTTGTCGCTTGATCTGCTGTGTGACAATACATACATGTTGTTGCTGGTTGAGGGAAATATCTGGCATAGTGTCCTTGTTGGTGACAATTATGGAAGATAATAAGCCCTCTGCCTCTGCCCATTCCTCCTCTTCCTCTAACTCTAAATCCTCCTTTGTTCCCCTATGGATCCATTTTTTGATATTGTGGTGCTTGATTATACTGAGGGGGTTGTTGAAACTGTGGCACTACTTGAAACTATGGTGCATTGTGAAACTATGGCACAGTATATCCTACCATCAAATCAACCGGCATCATATATGAATCTGAGTTTATTTCCTTCATTAACTCCAGGGTTCTACAAATTTTGTCTTCATGTCCCACTTACTTACAAAAGTTACAGAAAGTACTATTTGGTTATGTCTTGTACTTCTTCATCATAGGGAAATGATAAGGATCATGCCCATGTGTCTTGCATATTTCACACCAAGACCCTCCTATAGGAAATGAATTTGGTAGCCCTACTCCCAAGTACTGTGCAAATGTCAAACACTCATTCTTTTGACGTCCCTCTGATCTACACATGGTACACCACATTGCTTATCTTTTCTCCCTACTTTTATTTTGGTTTAATTGCACTGTCAAGTTCTTGAGGTATTCCTTCAGACCCTCTAAAGATGGATATGTATGATTATATTGATTCTCCTCTAACTACATCACTTCTTGCAGTTCCTCTACCTGGGTTTGAAATTTTTGTTGTCTCAATGGATATTTGAAATGTGCTAACAAATAATTTATAAACAATTATCTGTGCTACAAGTAAAAAATGGGATACTTCATTTTACCTTTCAATGTCTTGAACTTTTGATCGATTTGCCATACAAAATATCATGGTTTATTTCTAACCTCAATCATCTCATTCATAAATTGATTCTCTGATCTTGGCCTCATAAACTCCGTGATCAGTTCCTTCTTGATCTCTACTATTGTTCCTAGTTCACCCTATGGATTGTTTACTGCTAGATTCATGTACCAATCCAGTGCACGGTTTCTGAATGTTATTGCTAATTGCACTACTTTTTTTCCCTCATCAGTGACTCTTTTCTCTTCCCATACTCGCTCTCACATGAATAGGTGCTTCTATGGATCTTTTGGTACATCCCCATGGAACTCTGGTAATATTATAATTTGATCTACACGTACCATTATAGAATGTGATGTACCTTCTCTGCATGGTACTACTATATGTGTATTTTTATTCATACTTTAACTCCCACTAGTATTTGTACTGATACTTCCACTTGTACCACTACCTACACTGTTGTTGGTACTTCCACTTGTACCCTCACTTCTATTCTGATCTCCTAGATTCCTCTGACTTCCAGTCATTAGTTCTCTAAACAACTCTTTCTTTGTTGATGTGTTAATCATACATGGGGTTGTAGGTTCTACATTGATTCAGATCTGGATTGGAGTACCTGCTTCCTCATTAGATCTTGCTCCTCTATTCTTTCTTTCATATGTGGTTCACAGTGTTTCTTCAATGTGCTCCATATCACAGACATACTCTACCTCTTGCTCATCACTCTCCAAGCCTTCCCTCATAGCTACTTATCTTTTATTTTCTTGAGATTATACTTGTAGGGTCTTCCACTGTGCATTGTTTCTGCCTTCTGTAGAATTTCCTGGATCTCCTCTTGATCGATCATAATGGGATTTTTCTCTTTATTGTGATCTCCTATATCCATTTCCCCCTCCATCTCAGTCCTTCTTCAGTGTTTCCCCTAACTCCCCCATGCACGCATGGTATTTTAGTTGTCTGATTCCATGGTTAATATCTCTTTGTCATGTAATAATATCTTGATTGAAGTGTACAATGACATGGTGTTTCTTCGCCATTGGGCCCTTAAGAAAATCATGCTATGCTACACTGTAAGAATTTGAAGTATCTATTGTAAACTCTGTGATATACCCCACTACAATGATGTCTAGCCAAAAATCTATTGTGCTCGTGAATTTTTTATTCACCCTCTTCAACTGCATGATAATCTCTTTTTTCCACTCCACTGATCTAACTCTATTTGTCGGATGGGTTTCTTTCAACCATGCTATCCACTCCCACAATAGTGTGGGAAACTCACTAAAGAAACTCTCGTGTATTTTGTTGAATACGTATCTCTCCAAGTATTGTCTTGGCTTAAACCTATGGATTTTATTATCTTTGTGGGAAAAATCTAGTTCCTAAACTGTCATCCATCTTTCAATCTCCGCTTTTGTGGGGTTTCAACCTAAAAACATCCCCTTTCTAAAACCCTTGCGCTATACTATGTGATACATCCCTCCCGATCTAATAGTCTGAGTTCCAACCGACTACAGAACCATTGTGGGCTTTATGGGATGACCAAGGTTCTAACTATAGGATTACCAACTTCCCTTCAACCATCGGCCCTTTTGGATACCAAAAGGCAACACAGTGCACAGAGTGCATTGCGCAGTCTCACTCGAGATGGATTCAATGGGTGTCTGCAGGACTCAGGTGTAGTGTACCTATTGCTAAACCAAGGCATATAACGCACAATAAAACAATCGGTATACACTTACGTTTGATTTACATATCACATACAGTCCGGTATATATATATATATATATACCACATACATTTAACAATTTAACACACTCAACATAGAGTATTTGTATGAATTATTGCCATAATTAACAATCGATTGCACTTCATACTAATTCATATACACAGTAGAAAACATGATAATATATACAACACAGTCATGCCCAATGTGATAAGAACATAGATAAACACTTATCTTGTAACAATAGTGAAATCCACCAATCAAGTGCAGGCCTTCCACGAACCTCCCAACCTTAGACCACACTGTTCATCAACTCAACAGTGGGTCACCCCCGAGCTGGGACCGAGCTCCACCCCAAGGCAAGGAATCCTAACTAGGCTGAGGTTACAGGGAAAACCAAACTTAGAATCTGGAAGGATTCTTCCCAGGATTCCATCTTACACCCACTACTCCCAGACTCTCATTCCCCACATGCCTGCTTCGCCTGGGAGTATACACCTTCACAATAACAGTCCATCGGTGCTAACCTCCCTCTCTAGGCCTCGGCAACAAGCTGGATCAGGAAGTCTTAGAGCCTGAAGCTGGTGCTGGACACTCTCTGGAAGAAACCTCTTCCAACAACCTCCACCTCCCTCCCCTCAAGAGAGATCACATACAGGCTCAATTACCACCTGCACTGGACAACAGTTCATGTGCATTCCATCTCTACTTGACCACACAGTCAACCAGGAATACAGACTCAGACCTCTCGAAACAAGCTCAGCAATGGCAACTGGGTCTCACGGTGTTGATTTCTAGAATTGCTTTAGAAACCATTTCCGCAGGGAACTACCCCCCCTGACTTCCCCCTCTAGCAGAATGGTTGTTTTTCCTCCCCTATACCTAGGTTAGACTCACCCTCTGGTGTCGGGAATACGTGATAGACAATCCATGCAAGGGTCAATGTAGGTTCAGACGGTTCAGAAGATGTACAAGGGTGTTTCTGTAGGGGTCAGATCCGTTCCTCCTGGCAGTCTGTGAGTCATAATGGGGAAGAGAACCCCCAACATGACTCATCACAGCTTTTATTGCATGGTCAGGGTTGACTCTTGTCACCCATGCGACTGCATGCATTCCGGTAATGTGCGTGCTTCCCACCATTTGGAAATCACATGTCCTTTCAAAAAGGACTTAGGTTAAAACATATAATGCACTTCTCTTTTGGAATAATGTTAAAATATTATTTCCAAGGCTTAAGCCCCCTAGGCTCAACACTTAGCCCCTTTCCCACCTTCCAGCCCCTAATTCCTTACCCATTCTGTGGACGCTCGGTCCTTCTTCACTCATTCATCGTGGTCGGTCTGCACCTGGTGGTGTTTATATTTTATTAATCATTCTGCATATATATATACAAATACATCAGCAGGCTCCTGGCCTTCAACACTTAATCTCCTTGGCCTAACAACACATAATCCTACAAATTATACAAAACTTGTCTCACCAGCCTATAAAACATAATTACAATTCCTTTCAAAACATGGTTTACAATGGGGTTCGGCCTCAGGGACACTACAATCCCCCTCCCCTTATTTTTGCACTGTCCTCAGTGCAGCTTTACACAACATCTGCATGCCTTTCAAAATTTTCCAAAAAGATGCGGGTACTCTGCCTGCATAACCTCTTCATGCTCCCATGTCGCGTCCTCAGGACCGTACCAGGTCCACTGGACCTTTACAAGTTCTATAGCTCGATTCCGTAGCTGTTTTCTTTTCTTGTCCAATATGCGCACAGGATGCACTTGCAGGACACCTTCTGGTTCCACCCAAATCACATTCCAATCGATAACATGATTAGCATCATGTACATATTTCTTAAGCAGTGAAACATGAAATACATTATGTATAGTCATAGAGGCAGGTAATGCAAGCATGTATGCAACCGGTCCAATCCTTTCCAGGATCTCAAATGGCCCACAAAATCTTGCTGCCAACTTGGCGCAACTTCCCAATTTCAGGGAACTCCTGTTAGTTTTCACTTTCAGAAAAACATGGTCTCCCACTTTGAATTCTCTATGGGTTTTGTTACTATCAGCGTAACTTTTCTGCCTGTCCTGGGCATCTTTCAGATTCTGTTTGATTTTTATCATTTGATCTTCCATTTCCTTGAGTAGTTCTGGTCCAATTACTGTTCTGTCAGATGGATTATCCCAGCTTACTGGAGTGTTGCACTTCCTTCCATAAAGTGCTTCGAATGGGCTCATCTTCAGAGATGTATGATACCCATTATTGTAGGTGAATTCTACCAAATGTAGGTAGTCTTCCCACCTCGATGGTTTATCCATCACATACATTCTCAGCATGTATTCTATTACTCTATTTACTCTCTCTGTCTGTCCATCAGATTCAGGATGATACACTGTACTAAAGTTTAGATTCGTTGTGAATCCTTTGAACAGTCCTTTCCAGAAATTTGAAGTGAATTTCGAGTCTCTATCAGACACAATTGTCTTAGGAATTCCATGCAATCGTGCAACTTCTTTTAAAAAGATATCAGCCACATCTGCTGCTTTGTGGGTGGTTTTCAGTGGAATAAAATGGGCGGCTTTGGTAAGCTTGTCCACCACCACCATGATTGAATCGTGCTACTTGCTTGTTCTGGGCAATCCTGTGATAAAATCCATTGTTACCACGTCCCATTTCCATTCAGGAATAGGTAGAGGCTGCAGCAACCCTGCTGGGTGCCTATGCTCCGCCTTAACCTTCTGGCATTCCATACATTTGGTGATGTATTCCGCAATTTCTTTCTTCAAACCTAGCCAAAAATAATGGCCCTTGACTGCTTCCACCATCTTCTGATATCTAGGGTGTCCAACATAAGCCACGTTATGCATCTCTTTTAGAATTGCTAGCTTCAATTCTCGGACATTAGGTACATACACCCTGCTTTTATACAGAAGTAAACCATTAGTTCCCAAAGTGTAACTTTCCTGGGTTTGTGGTCCCTCATGCTGCTGTAGCTTTGCTACAAGTCTTTTGTACTATAAATCGACATTTGCAGCTTCAAGAATTTTGTCTTTAATCTCAATCCTGTACATGCTAATGGCTGTAGCATGTAATTCATGCACTTTTCTGCTGAGTGCATCAGCCACTTTATTGTCTTTCCCTTTGATATGCTTGATATCAAAGTCATATTCGCACAGAAATTCCAGCCATCTAATTTGCCTAGCATTTAGGGTTGGCTGTTCAAATAAATACTTCTGACCATTGTGGTCTGTTCTTAATTCGAATTTCTTGCCCATGAGGTAATGTCTTCATTTCCTCAATGCATGGACAACTGCTGCCAGCTCTAAATCATGAGTGGCATAATTCTTTTCATGCTCTTTCAGCTTTCAGGATTTGTAACAAATTACAGATCCCTCTTGGCTAAGAACTCCTCCTAGCCCTTCCTTACATGCATCCGTGCACACTACGTAATCCTTACTTGGATCAACAATCTTTAGGATTGGAGCACTAGTGAGCAGCGACTTCAATTGCTGGAAGCTGCTCTCACATTGTTCATTCCACTGGAACTTCTTCTCCTTCCTTTGCAAGGAAGTGATAGCATGAGCTATCCTTGAAAATCCGGCTATGAACCTCCTATAATAACCTGCCAGACCCATAAAATATCTAACTTCCGCCACATTTCTTAGCGCTAGCCATTCTCGAATGGCCTGTACCTTTTCAGGATCCACTACAATCCCTTCATCTGATATAATGTGTCCCAAGTAATGGATCTTCTTTTGGTAAAATGAGCACTTGCTCAGTTTTGCGTACAGTCGGTGTTCTCTCAACACCTGCAACACCATTCTCAAGTGTTGCTCATGTTCTTCCTCTATCTTGGAATACACCAAGATATTGTTTAAGAAGACTATGACAAACTTGTCTAAATGATTTCTGAACACTCCATTCATTAAGCACATAAAGACAGCAGGCGCGTTGGACAGTCCAAACGGCACCACTGTGAACTCGTAATGACCATACCTTGTTCTAAAGGAGGTCTTGCCAATGTCCTCATCCTTTATTCTCACTTGGTGATATCCTGATCGGAGATCTATTTTCAAAAATATTTTCGCATTCTTCAACTGATCAAAGAGATCATCAATCCTTGGTAGAGGATACTTGTTCTTGACAGTGACCTTATTCAACTGTTGAAAATCAATGCACAACCTCAACGTCCCATCTTTCTTCTTCACGAATAGGACCAGGGCTCCCCACAGTGACACACTGGGGTGAACATAACCTTTCTTTAGTATCTCTTCGAGCTGCAGTTGCAACTCTTCCAGCTCTGGTGTGCTCATTCTATAAGGATCCTTTGAAATTGGAGCTTCTCCAGGCATCAGATTTATAGAAAAATCAATGTCCCTCTTCGGAGGTAGTCCAGGCACCTCCTAAAATACGTCCTTAAACCCCTTGAGTACTTCATGGTCTTCCAAATTCAATACTACATCTTGGGATGCTTCCTCCACCTGAGCTGCAAATAATTGACAACCTTTCCGGTAACACTTCTTCAGCTGCATGGCTGAGATTTCCCTCACAGCCACAGCTCTGGGAATTCCTTGGATTGTTACCTGATTTCCCTCTTCATCCAGACATGTGAACCTCTTGTTACGGAAATCCAGAAGGGCATAGTGATGGTCCAACCAGTCCATCCCAATTAAGCAATCATATGAGCCTAAAGGTAGAATGTTCAATTCAGCCTTAGTGTTCATTCCTTTCATGTCCACAAAACAGGACTTAACCAGTTCGGTGACCTTCCTCTTGGTCCCTGTGGCTAACTGCACCAACCAAGACTTCTCATGTTTTCTCCTCGTTAGATGCAAACTTTCCACCACTCTAGGATCTACATAACTATGGCTAGCCCCTGAATCAATTAAAATAACAAGTGGTCGGTTGTTGATCGTACATTTCACTTCAATCATGTGCGATTGAAATTCTTCTTTCTTGTTGTCCAGGGCTGCGTAGATTCTCAGCATTATGCTGCCCATATCCTCCACTGTTTTAACTTTCTAAACAGTATGTATAGTTCTTGCCTTACCATTTTTATGGGGACAATCTTTGTACTTATGGTTTCCTTGACAGCCCCAACACTGAATGGGCATCAGTCTCTGCCTTTGTACACCCTCTTCGGTCCTTCTTGGCTCACTAAACGATGGATGTCCCTGACGACTGTTTCGGAAAAAGGAAGGCTTGTCTCCCTTCTGCCTCTGTTCTTTCTTAAACCTCTTCTGGTCATCCCAAGCCTTCCGAAAGGTAGGCTTTTCCCTTTGCTAGTCGTATAAACATTTCGCTTTTCTGAGGGTCTCTTCCATGGTCTTAGGATCGTCATATTGAATATTGTCACTCATGAAAGGTGGTAGTCCACCCAGATACCTTTGAATCTTGATAGCCTCGTATTTGATGAATGGAACATACCTCAGTAGTTCCAGAAAACTTTGTTCATACTCATCAATGGTCATGCTGCCTAGCTTGAGTTCGAAGAACTCCTTCATTTTTCTGTCATAGTATCTTTTAGTCAGGAATTTCTTCTCGAAATACCTATTAAACTCCTTCCACGTGACCTCTTTCTCTATGATGTGTTGTACCTGCACAAACTGATCCCACCACATAGATGCTTTTCCTTTCATTTGGTACATTGCAATTCTTCCTTCTACATGGGCAGAATAATTCTGCAGTTGGAAGTATTTCTTCATGCCAAACAACCATGTCTCGGCATCTTCTTCCCTATTATGTTCTCCATCGAATGTTGGAGGCTTAATCTTGTTCATCTCTCCTTTCAATTCCACCCTTCCAGATTTTCGATGTTTCCTGGTAGGGGATGGACTTGAACCACTGTGTGTCTTACTGTTAGAATTCCTTTGGGAGCGACTAAGATGTTGACTACCACTCCTCGACCTACCTCTTCTCCTATGGGTTTTGTGACTCTCTGTCATACTTGAGTCTCTTTCCTTCTCTATTTTCTTCTCTATTCTTTCCAGGCTCTTCAACATTTTAAAATTGAATTCACCCTGCCGATCCCAGATTTTCATGAGCTTTCGGCTATCAGCTAGTCGAGCATGAGCATCTTCCTACAATCTTTCGATGAGTTGCATCATATGTTCTTCCTTATCCATCTCTTTTCTATGCCCATTGGAGTTCGATCCTTCGACTCCTAGGTTAACATCCTTTCCTTCCCGTTCGTCTTCCATTTCAGGGGTAGTCTGCACTCTTCCCCACTCCATACTCGGCATTGATTAACTAGAGTTCTAGCCTTCGTTGAACTCTGCACATGCACTGTGCAATTGAATTTGAAATTTGTCAGGCCATTAAACTTTATGAACAATCCACAACATTTATAACTAATATCAACAAGAACAAAAGACATTTCAACTTTGCAAAGTTTTTCTGAGCTGTCTGGCTCTGCAATTTCTGGGACTTTAGAACTTCGGAATCTCGGTCCACAAAGATCCGTCAGTTAAATATATGAAACCCAAGTCCCCCTTTTCGCAACTCGCGATCTCGCGAGTTCATGAGTCGAAAACCTTCGACTCATTTCCTCTACCGCCGATACCCAAGATGCGACAAGGGTATAGCTCTTTTCTTTGCTAGTGACCTCTCCACATGTAACTGTAGGCTAGGCTTAAATGCCAGCGCCTCTCGCAACTCACACTTTTGTGAGTGTGTGAGTCAAACTCTTGTGCCTCTCATTGCGATCTTCCGAGATGCAATAGGTCAACATTGAGCTAACTCCTCCCTCACCGGAATTTCTCTACTCGAAACCTCGCAACCTCGTCGGTTGAATCGTCGAGCTCTCACCCTCCTATTCTGCGAACCCCCGAGATGCAAGAATTCAACGGAGTGTCAAATCCTATCTCCAGGAAATGCGTGTCCACTCATCGACCACACGGGTCCCACCTTATGCTCTGCCATGTGACCACACGAACCTCATCTCTCGACACTTCGCAACTCGCGAATCCTAACGCCAATACTTCAGGACTTCTCACGGTGAGATCCCGAGGCTTCGTGCCACATGTATTCCACTCACTGGCCTCACTATGGCCCACACTGTCCTCCAACTGTCGGGGTATCGCTTCTCGCAATCTCACAACTTCCGTTGTCAAATTCTCGAGCCTTTTCTCGTGAGGCTCCGATACATGATCCCCACGTGCGGATCCAACGGTCCTCCCGCAATCCGGATCCAACGACTATTTTCCTTCTCACTTCTCACGACTTTGTGAGTTTCAATGTCAAGCTCCCATGCACCTATCTCATGAATCCATGAAATCGTGAATTACTTTATCCTCCAGGCCCAGAGCACAGTTGTCGCCCTTCACCACCGTGGCAGGTGGTACATTCATGAGGGTCCACGTCGCTTTCAACGACGTCATCGGGTCCCACCTCTCTTGCTAATTTGGAGTTTTCGCCCCTAAATACTAAGGTTTAACCTTCGAGCATCTCCTGATAGATCCAACGACTGTCGGGTTTTTCCGACTGAGATCTGACGGCTCAGACGGTTCCTAACCAATTCGGGATTTCACGTATCATGATTTCCACATTCATGTGTATTTTCGAAGGAATTTTAATTCCTACGCACATTTTTCCAGATCCGATGGTCACGAGGGCTCGCCTTCCCTCCTGAACAGATCCTAAGTTTCTAACACCATTGGTGTAGAGACCTGTCTCCCCGTGGCCATAGACCACACCAGCCTACGGTTTCACTCACCGCTATGCTTCCTGAGCTCGTAAGCACGGTAAAGAAACTACTTGACACTCCAGAACAAACCAAGGTCCAAAATTGGTCCTCCAGACCCAATTTCCCTTCGCATTCTTGATCCAAAGACCGCTCCACTGGCCCGTCTAGGCTCAGTTTTGAAACCTTCACTCTGATACCAATTTGTAGTGTGCCTTTTGCTAAACCAAGGCATATAACACACAATAAAACAATCAGTATACACTTATGTTTGATTTACATATCACATACAGTCCGGTATATATATATACCACATACATTTAACAATTTAACACACTCAACACATAGTATTCATATGAATTATTGCCATAATGAACAATCGATTGCACTTCATACTAATTCATATAAACATTGGAAAACATGATAATATATACAACACAGTCATGCCCAATGTGACAAGAACATAGATAAACACTTATGTTGTAACAGTATTGAAATCCACCAACCAAGTGCAGGCCTTCCATGAACCTCCCAGCCTTAGACCACACTGTTCATCAGCTCAACAGTGGGTCACCCCCAAGCTAGGACCGAGCTCCACCCCAAGGCAAGGAATCCTAAATAGGCTGAGGTTACAGGGAAACCCACACATAGAATCTGGAAGGATTCCTCCCAGGATGCCATCTTACGCCCACTAATCCCAGGCTCTCATTCCCCACATGCCTGTTCCACCCGAGAGTATACACCTTTACAAGCACATTCCATTGGTGCTAACCTCCCTCTCTAGGCCTCGGCAATAGGCCAGATCAGGAAGTCTCAGAGTTTGAAGCTGGTGCTGGACACTCTCTGGAAGAAACCTCTTCCAACAACCTCCACCTCCATCCCCTTGAGAGAGAACACACACATGCTCAATTACCACCTGCACTGGACAACATTTCACACGTATTCCATCTCTACCTGACCACACAGTCAACCAGGAATACAGACTCGGACCTCTCGAAACAAGCTCAAGAATGGCAACTGGGTCTCATGGTGTTGATTTCCAGAATTGCTTCAGAAACCATTTTCGCAGGGAAATAACCCCCCCTGACTTCCCCCTCGGGCAGAATGGTTGTTTTTCCTCCCCCCTACCCAGGTTAGACTCACCCTTTGGTGTCGGGAATACGTGACAGACAATCCACACAAGGGTCAACGTAGGTTCAGATGGTTCAGAAGATGTACGAGGGTGTTTCTGTAGGGGTCAGATTCGTTCCTCCTGGCAGTCTGTGAGTCGTAATGGGGAAGAGAACCCCCAACACGACTCATCGCAGATTTTATTGCATGGTCAGGGTTGACTCTTGTCACCCATGCGACTGCATGCGTTCCGGTAACGTGCGTGCTTCCCACCATTTGGAAATCACATGTCCTTTCAAAAAGGACTTAGGTTAAAACATATAATGCACTTCTCTTTTGGAATAATGTTAAAATATTATTTCCAAGGCTTAAGCCCCCTAGGCTCAACACTTAGCCCCTTTCCCACCTTCTAGCCCCTAATTCCTTACCCATTCTATGGACGCTCGGTCCCCCTTCACTCATTCATCATGGTCGATCTGCACCTGGCGGTGTTTATATTTTATTAATCATTCTGCATATATATATTGTTGTAGGAAGATCTGCCTACGGACAAGTAGATTGACCTCTAGAGCTTGACCTTAACCCTAGACAGAAAATGCTTATCATGGACACTGACTTCCTTTCAAATCTATCTAAGCCTAATGCATGAGAAGGGAGAATAACAGAACTACCTTTCTATTCGATGTTTGTCCCTGCACGCTCCGAGTTGCGCTCCAATTCTTTTGCTCCTCGCTGAGGTCTACAGAAAAAACAAGATACGACCACTTCCTACTCTATTGACATTAGCTTGAAAACAGATCTATCAATGAATGATAAGTTCATGTAACGTCAGACACAAACTAGAAAGAAACAGGCCAAGCGTGTCATATTAATGAGAATAACGACAAATGTACTTACAATCGTAGATGAGAATGTGACAACTTCGTCAAGTCCTCTTCATCCAACCCTTGCCTGAAAGATCCACAACCTGGATGGAAGTAGCTTCACTAATCACTTCTCTTTGGCTGACTGTCAGTTTCCTCCGAGATCATAAGTTTCATATGTTCCGTTCTTCCTTCCTTTTCCACCATCATGAAGCTTGTTTATATAGGTTGGGCAATGCCTAACCCCTTGAGTTATGTTTA
>WSFP011489799.1:0-14992 GCA_009831015.1 Picea engelmannii | reverse complement strand
AGATCAAAGCATCAATCACACATCCAAAACACAAGGTATACGTGGTTCAACCTCTCTCTAGGGCTACATCCACAAAACTGTGCTTATGATTTATTAAAGGAAAGCATATAGTTCTTATCTGGGCTCTCAGCTAGCAGATCTTCTTTCTTCTTCTTCTTTCTCTCCCCTTCCTGCGCACCCAGCTATAGGACTCGACCTTTGCACACAGCTCAAGATCTTACAATACAATCCTTTCTCTCAACAGAGCTATAAAAATACTCAATAACCAATATATGATGAACAACCCGACCCAGGTCCTCTTGACCTTTATTTATACATTACAATCACTCACCAACAACCTTAGGTCGAAACCTAGGTGAAAAACCCTAAATACCAAAACCCTAGGTGTCTAAAACCCTAGGTCAACTTTACCCTCGTTTTCTGGGCTTTGCCAGCCTATCTTTCCTTCCTTCTCGCGTGGTTCTCCAAAGAATCCCACAGTGTCTTTTCCCACTTTCTGAGTCATTCTCAATCCATCTCCATTGTTGATGTGTCATCCTCGATCTCCTCATCCAATGGCTCTCTTTTCCGCACTTCGCTCCATATTTTCTGCTCTTTTGCTCACTTCGACCCAGGGATAGTCACTATGTATCCCGCGAAGCTCGATATTTAACTTTTCTTCCTTGTACTTTGCTTCCTGCCATAACTAAGGGAAAAAAGGCCCCCAACACTCACCTGTGACTCATCCTGAGGCACTTCAGATCTGGTTCCTCTGTTTTTCTTTGACATGGAATGTGCAATGCAGCCTTTGCTTTTTGTTGTATGCCTCCTTTCCTTCCTTGTGCAGACTGTCTTTTCTATGTCTAGTACCCAGTTTCAACTGCACCTGGTACCTATACCCTTTTCCTCATGTCTTTACTTAGAGATGTGAGGCAGCTAGTTGTCATAGTACAACTTCAGCCGACTCCCATTCCCCAATCCTTATTTCCATTCTCCACTCAACGTCTTCAGCTGCACAACTCCTACTTCTGTGACATAGGTGATCTCATATGGTCCAAGCCAATGTGTTTTTAACTTCCCAACATGTTTTGTAAACTTACTATCATACATAAGCACTAAGTCACCTTGCTTGAATGCCTTCTTCTTAATGTTTCTGTCATGATAGGCCTTCTCTCTCTCCTTCTCAGTTTCCTTTTCAGTTCCCCCATCCTCATGGCCCATACCTGTAACCAAGACTTGCAAGCTCGCTTCAACACCTTGCAATTTGGTCTCCTTGAGACCCAAAAAGAAGTGAAACAACTCAGTGCCAATCTTGCCTCCATCGATACAACCATCCATACAACCATAAATACATCCATGCAATCATCAATGGAGGAAGTCAAACATGAACTGACCACCTAGCTTGAATCTGCCTTTGCATCACTCTGCACCAAATTGAATATCCCTACAGATGACCCTTTCTCTGACGCACCTCCAAAGACTAAAGGTGAACATTCCTCCCAATCCCATAACTTTCAACACCATCACTTTCAATGTGACCTACGCCTTCCATGGGTGGATGTGACCAAATTTGATGGCTCGGACCCCACTGGTTGGGTAACCCAAATGGAACATTATTTCTCTTTATACAAAATTACAGATGACTTGGCCAAACTCTGGTATGGTGTTCTCCATTTAGATCAAGAACGTTGGCAGTGGTGGCAATGGATAAAAACTTTCCGTCAAGGGTATATTTATTGGACACAATTTGTGACTAAGCTTTATGAACACTTTGACATTGACACCAACCATTTGGGATGTTTGACAAAGTTGAAACAATTAGGACCAGTAGAAGACTTTATATCTTCCTTTGAGGGCCTATCTTTTTGAACGGAGGGCATGACTGATGCTTTCTTTCACGAGTGTTTTATCATTGGCATCAAGGAGGAGATTCGGGCCCATGTCCTCATGGCTCGACCTTTGAGTTGGGTGGAGGCTACTAAAATATATAAAGAACCACAACAAGTTGTATGTTCTCAAAATCGAAAACCCTCCTTTATCCCTCGCCCTAAACCTGTAAATCCCACTACTCCCTCCACCCCACTAAAGATCCAGAAATTGACCAGGGATGAAATGGATGAATGCCAACTCAAAGGCCTTTGTTATAATTGTGATGACAAATATTTCCTAGGCCATAAATGTCAGGAACAAAATCTTTGTATGGCCATCTCTGATGATATTTCGGAAGAGGATGTTGAAACTCCCCTTATGTTGAAGTCACCTGAAATCACTGACATAACCCCTCCCTCAGACCCTCCCGAAGTAGAACCTGTCATTTCCCTCAATGCTCTCACTAGCTTCTCTGCTCCCCAAACCCTCAAGTTAATCGGTTACATCAAGCATCGGAAGGTCATCATTCTAGTTGATAGTGGAAGCACCCATAATTTTATTCATCGCCGAATTGTCCAAGAAACTCATTGCTACATCCATGACGTCAATAATTTCCAAATCATGATTGCCAATGGTGGTTCCATGAAATGTGGAGGGCACTATGAAAATGTGTGTCTCTGAATCGGTGACTACCACATAAAATCCCATTTGTTTTCTATCGACATGGGCAGTTGTGACATTGTGTTGGGTGCATACTGGCTAAGGAATTTGGGTCCCATTCTCATGGATTTTAAGGAATTAACAATGTAATTTGACTAGGAAGGCCACCAATATAAATTCCAAGGCATCATTGTTGGTTCACCTGAGATCATTAGTTCCCATCGCATGGAAAATCTGCTCCAAAAAGGTCATTCTGGTGTCATTGCCCAACTCCATGCCATACAAGCAACAGAGACACCCCTGGTGTCGTAAGACCTCCAAGAACTCCTTCCTAAACATCAAATGGTATTTTCCACTCCCTAAGGACTCCCTCCTTCCTATGGTGTCCATGATCATCCCATTCCCCTTGTACCCAAAATCCTTCCTCCCAATATCCGTCCGTATCACTACCCCTTTTCACAAAAGAATGAAATTGAGAAAATGGTCCAGGAACTCCTTACTGTAGGCGTTATCTGCCCTAGTATGAGCCCTTACTCTTCTCATGTAGTCATGGTCCTGAATAAACAAGGTTCTTGTAGAATGTGTCCCGACTTCCGTGCCTTCAACAAACTGACCATTAAAGACAAATTTCCCATTCCTATCATTGATGACCTCCTGGATGAATTGAGTGGTGTCCAATTCTTTAATAAACTCTATCTTCGCTCAGGCTATCACCAGATATGTATGAAAGAGGTAAACATTCCCAATATGGCCTTTCGAACTCATGAGGGCCACTATGAGTTTTTGGTCATTCCCTTTAGCTTGTGTAATGCCCCCTCCACCTTCCAAAGCCTCGTGAATCATGTGTTCCATCCCTTTCTCCGTCATTTTGTCTTACTTTTCTTTGATGATATCCTCATCTATAGAAAAACATGGATGGACCAGCTTACTCATGTGGATTGAGTTCTCCATCTACTCTCTCAGCACCAACTTTTCCTGAAACAATCCAGATGTTCTTTTGGTGCCTCAGAAGTAGAATACTTGGGCCATCTGGTTGGCAAGGATGGCGTCAGGGTGGATCCAAAAAATATTGAAGATATGCAAGACTAGCCACACCCAAAGACTCTAAAAATCTTGTGTGGATTTCTGGGCTTAACAGGGTATTATCGCAAGTTTGTTAAGAATTATGGAAAGATTGCAACACCTCTCACTGCTCTCCTCAAAAAGAATTCTTTCACTTGGACTCCAGTCACTGCTCAAGCTTTTCAAACCTTGAAGATGACCATGTGCACCACTCTGGTTCTAGCCCTTCCTGATTTCATAAAGACCTTTCTATTGGAATGTGATGCCTCAGGGAAAGGAATTGGTGTTGTCCATATGCAAGAGGGTCGACCTTTGGCCTTCACCAACAAGCAACTATCTGAAAGGAATCTGGGCAAACCCATCTATGAAAAGGAAATGTTGTCTATTATTCATGTCGTTGATCTGTGGCGTCCTTATCCCTTGGGGAAATGTTTCCAAATTAAGACCGACCATCAAATCCTCAAGTATTTTATGGAACAATGCATTTCCTCCCCGGAGAAACAAAAATGGGTGAATAAGCTCTTTGGATATAATTATCAGATCATTTAAAAGAAAGGAAAAGACAAAGTGGTGGTGGATGCACTTTCCTAAAAATATGAAGAAGAAGGCTCCCTTTTTTCTCTTTCCTTCATTGTACCAGATTGGCTCCAAGATGTTCTCCAGGAATGGCTACAAGATCCCAAAAGTTCACATATGATCCAGCAATTGTAGTCCAATGCTCCAACTCCCCTAGGGTACTCTTGGCTCTAGGATGAGCTTAGATACAAAGGCCATTTGTATTTAAGTAAACAATCAAAAATTAAATCCATGGTACTCTCTAAGCTTCATGCTACACCCACAGCGGGGCACTCCGAGTTCACCAAAACCTATGGCAGGGTCAAACGTTATTTTTTCTGGGATGGTATGAAACATGACATACATAATTTTGTCGCTAAATGTGATGTGTGTCAATGCAACAAGGGAGAAATAGTCAAATCATCGGGCACACTGCATCTGCTTCCGATTCCACCTACTATTTGGAAGGATATCTCTATGGACTTTATTACCGGCTTACCCAAATCAGGAAATAAATCAGTCATAATGGTGGTTGTGGATCGCCTTTCCAAGTATTCTCATTTATGCACTCTTCAACACCCATTTACTGCATCCATGGTGGCTCAAATTTTCATGGACCAGGTCTTCAAGCTTCATGGCATGCTGCACTCTATTATTTCTGATCGTGACCCAACTTTCACAAGAAATTTTTTGGAAAGAACTATTCAAGCTACAGGGAACCCAATTGCATCTCAACACAGCTTATCATCCCCAGAATGATGGAAAAACATAAGTTTTCAACAAGTGTTTGGAAACATATCTGAGGTGTTTTGCCTCTGAAAAGAAAAATCAGTGGGCTCAATGGTTACCCCTAGTTGAATGGTGGGACAACACTTCCTACCATACAGCTACATGCATGACTCCTTTTGAAGTAGTATATGGACAGAAGCCACCTTCAGTTCTCTCATACTTAACGGGTACCTCGAAGGTCCAGGTGGTTGACCAAACACTTATAGTTCGAGAGGATATTATCCATACTCTAAAAGAGAACTTGGTCATGGCACAGAATCGCATGAAGAAACAAGAAGATCAAGGTCGCTCTAAATGTCAATTTGTAGAAGGGGATCGGGTGTTTCTGTGACTGCAACCATACAAGAAAACTTCCCTCAAGGCAGAGCATTGTCATAAGCTAGCGCCCAAATTTTATGGTCCTTATACAGTTCTCAAGAATGTGGGGAAAGTTGCCTATTAGTTATCCCTTCCCAGTCATTCAAAGCTACATCTTGTTTTTCATGTTTCATGCTTAAAGAAGGTGATTGGAACTAGGTGCCAAATTCAATCCAACCTTCCAGAGTTAGCTGAAGAAGGATCAATTTGGCTACAACCAAAAGCAGTTTTGGACCAGTGTGAGTGTCGCCTGCGCCAGAGAACCATCAAGGAAGTTCTAGTGCAGTGGAAAGATAAAACTCCAGCCGATGCCACTGGGGAACCAGCTACCATTCTGCAGTAGTTTCCACATCTCAATCCTTGAGGACAAGGTTGTTTTTATGGGGGCAGACATCTTAGGGTCCTAACCTACACATAGGTAGAAAAATATATTCGGATGTAATAAAGGTCAATATTAGTAAGGACTTTCAATAAAATAGAATAAGGCAGATGTAAGAAGACCTAATAGAAGCTTCTGCTTCTAGAAGGATCTTCCTCTATATGCTTCTTTTGATAGACATATTTAGTATAAATAGGGGTTGAGGGTATGAAAACCCTAGCTTGGAGATTATTGTAATAGAGCATTGCTCGACTAGAGGTTTCCCCCTCGAAGAGGCCCGTGAACATTTCTTTTTGAATCAAAGTGTTATTTCTATTGTTGTTCTTATATCATTTATGTGTTATTGTGGAGATTATGCTAGTTATATTACTGTTATTCTGCCATTTCTAGCATTTTATTTCTATTCTGCATACTTTTTATATCTAGTATATTACAACAGTGTAGTCTAAGGTTGGGAGGTTTGTGGATGGTCTTCACATAGTTGGTGACAATCTTTCCACGATAAGTACCAATCGTGTGATAAATTTACATGCTGCATTGTTATTTACGTGCTTATGTTACAGTTGATCATATGTGTGATTATAACTGTCTGTATGTTTATGGGTATTTCACTGTATATGTTGCATGTCTGTGTTTACCATTATTTCAATATGAAATCGTATATTTACAGAATGTAATTGTTTGTTCACGTTTATATGTAAATCTTCCGCAAGAGTGTTGCATGTATATGTTATAATTGCATGCAGTTTGAAGAGAAAACTTATGTGGCATAGCTCAGTTGAATTCTGGGTATGATACTGTATGTTCTATAGTGAGAGAACAAAAATGTTCCCTCATGTAGCCTGGCCCTTTGAAGGTTGGGAATGTTACAAAAACATTTTCATAGCTAAGTAAAGCGTCTAAGGAGTGGCATGGCCCGATCATGTGAGGTTGGGGACGTTACAGTATTCACATTATTCAACACTAATCTATCATATCAGAATCTTCTAAGCATATATCAATGCACTAAGAATTTAATCGCATAAAAAAATAGAACAACCATAAAGCACAAAGCAACCACAACACAAGATATACGTGGTTCACCCCCAGCCTGGGGCTACATCCACTAACTCTTGTTTTCTTTATTTCCTTTTGTCAATATTCTACATGCAGAGAGCCTTGAGATCTTACTCCACAGAGGAAAAGAGATATGCATGCACTTCACTATATCCTCCTTCCCTGAGTTACATCACAAATCCTTTTCACAATCTCTTACAATCACTTGCACTTAGCCTTGCAAATCTCACACAATATGCACAAAGCATTTACAATCATCGCTTGCACTTAGCATGGTACCAAAAACCCTTATCCTCTTCTTACATCACCTAGACTTCTATTTATACATTACAAAAAGGTCCTAAACATGGGTAAACCCATGGGCCAACATCCCCATACCCATTACATAAGCCTAAAACCCAAAAATCCCTAAAAAGGGGACGAGATCCTGTGATCTCCGCTTTGAATTGTTCTCTTCCCTCGACAGTATGTCGAAGTCCCAAAATAGGTCAATCATGACCAAGGATCGTTAAAACTTGGTCAAGGGCCAACAGGAAATATCAAAATAGTTGTTTTTTTTATCTTTTTCCTTCAGAATATCGAACACTTTATCACACTCTGGGGTCCACCGGAACACTTCAGACTTCTTTAGTAGATTCTCCAGAGGTGCAGTAATGTTTTCATATCTTTTGATAAAATTGTGATAGTACCCTATGTGCCCCAGTGTGGAGTGCAACTGCTTAGCACTCGTAGGTGGTGGCATGTTCACAATAACCACAACTTTGGTTGGGTCTACCAGTACTCCTTCTCAGCATACCATGTGGCCTAACAAATTTCCATGTGGCACACAGAAGATACACTTTCTGAGGTTTAACGATATTTTCAATTCTCTACTTATGTCAAACATCAGACGTAGAAACACTACATGTTCCTTAAGCAGACTATATACCATCCAATCGTCCATATAAACTTATATAAACTTATGGATAAATTCTCATAAAGCTATTATTATAATCCAGGAAAAAATTGCAGGGGAATTCTTTAGGCAGAAGGGAATCACCTTATATGCAAATGACCCCCATTATGTTATGAATGTGGTCTTATTTTTTTCTTCTTTGGAAATCCTTACTTGGTGATACCCTGAAAATCCATCTATAAATGAGTAAGATTCTTTCACCGCAACCTGTTCTAGAACCTCAACAGTAAAAGGTGTTGGGAAAGGGTCATGCACACAAGCAGAATTAAGGCTTTTGTAGTCTACACAAACCCTAATGTCCTCTGTGCCTTTCTTTCTCTAGATTAATATTGGGCTAACCCATTTTTCTTCTTCCACTACAAAAATAAGTCCAGCTTCTAGCATCTTTTCTATTTCCCTCTTAACCTTCTCTTTTACTCTAGGGTTAAGGAGATATGGTCTATGTCTTATAGGATTTGATCCTAGTTTTAGTTCAATCTTCATCTCTCCCATAGCTCCTTTAATCCCTTTTAGCTCTAAAAATGCCTTTGGGAACAAATCCTCATACTCTCACAACAAGCTATGTATTTCTTGGCTAGTTTGCTCATCCCAGTAATCTCCCACCATAGCTATATTAGGTTGCTTTGTGGTCCCTATATTGAATTTTCACAACTTCAATGGATAATTATAAGAACCATCAGTCTGGTTGGGTATGATATTCTGGATTTGTCTGCTCCCTTCTGTCTCCTTTCTCAATTCTTCTAAATCATCCCGGCTTTCCAAATCCTTCTCAATCTTATAGCATTCTTGGCTATGCTTTGCACATACCACTAGGTCTGATTTTTGTTCACCATTATCTGTAAAAAAGAGTTCTTTATTTCTTTGCAGGACTACTTTAAGCTCAGGGTACTTAATTGTAAACTAGAAGTCCTTGCAAAATTGATCTTCCAACGTTTTCCAGTCGCTGGTTTGTCTTCTGGTTTCTTCATGTATGTACCAAGATTTCAGAATTGGACCTAGTTAATGGGGAAATACTTGAACCCATAATAAATATGGTATTTTTTCAACTTGCCACTATCTCATGTATTGTTCAATATATGCTTTAGGATCCAACTTCCCGCTGAACAGTTGTACAACTTGGAAATTCATTCGCATCTCTGATTCTAGCTGCTCCTTATCTTGAAATCTATATCGAATATGTTGTTTCACATCGTCCTAGTTTTCAAAAAAGGATTTGGGATTATTCCACCATCTGGAAGCGGTGTCCTGGAGGGATAAATCCAAAACTGAGATCCTTTGATCCTCCACTATATTTTCTTCCATGTTGACCAAAAAAAGGTCAAGTTCTGAGGTACCTTCATATGTCGATTGTTCTCTAACCTCGATTTTGTTGGAATAGGGGAAGACCTGGAATTCAATGCTTCAAAAATGCACCAACAAAACCCTAACTACCATCCCTTTAGGCCATACCTGTGAAGCAAGTGAAGTCTCACCTGAGGTAGAAGTAGGGGGGGTTACAGGACACAAATTTCTGTAACCAAGATAGGACATAGTTCTATGATAATGACACTTCACAGAGTACTCTATTAACACTTAGGATCAACATGCATTAGTTCATTAGCTTAATTAACATCACAAAACATATCCACGGATAGATCAACGCAGTAACAAATGACAATATACCCATAGCACTTAGCCTTATACGTTAGATCTAACATCCATTCATCCTTACCAAAAGTAAAGCACTAAGAAACATCATATATATCTATCATACATAATAACAAAGGAACTGAGCAGATTCATAACATAAACAACAAAGAATAAATCAAACCAAAGACAAAATATATACGTGGTTCACCCCAGTGTGGGGAAACGTCCACCGACTACTCCATCTTCTTTATTATTCTTCAATCTCTTACATTCATCTGCTCCTGTGCACTAAGCCACATAGTTGAGTTTTGCATAGGAGAAGATATTTTTGCACTAAACGCCAGATCCTCCTTCCCAAAACTAGGTCAAGGAACAAAGACAACTTCTCTATTAAGTACAGAGCCTTATATACACATTATGTTGCACAAAGCAACTCAAAATTACTTGCACTTAGCCACTAAGAATTCGCTCTTACATTGCATGTATTTTTCTATCTTACATTCTTACACTTATTTATACTCTTACAATTCCTTACAAAAATTCCTAAACATGGGTAAACCCATGGTCTGACATCTCATAACCCATTACAAAAACCATAAACAACCCCTTGTTGGGTCCACATAGCCCGCAAAACAAGTGAGATCTGTGATCTCATCTCTACCATGGAATTCCATCTTCGACCCTCACGTCAAAGTCCAAAAGGTGGTCCAAACCTGACCAAGGTTTCCTCAAAACTTGGTCGAGTCACTGAGTCACTGAGGTCTGGGAAATGCTGCTTCAAAGGCCTCAATATTGAATCGAGCTACATCGACTTGCTACTTCACCTGAGCCTCCTCCTTATTGATATCCTTGATCATCTACTCTGTAATAGGCCCTTCCAAGCATTGTTCCACTGTTGCAACCACTTAGTGGAGTTGTGAGACTTGTGCCTCAATTTCTTTGAACACCTTGCAGGTTCCTCCTGCACAGGTTTTAGTTTCTACACAACTTCCACTACCCTACTCTAGAGGGAAGTGATCTGTTGTTGCACTGTGCATTGTTCATGAGATCTCTTCATTCCTTCTATCATAGTGAGTAGCTTCATTTGCACATGTACTGAAAGTGCATGTTGTTGCACCTCCTATAACTACACGCACTTCTATAACTTAGTTGTTTTCACTATGAGGTGAGGGATCTGATCCTTACTACTATGTTCTTGGCGTCTCCCTCCCTATGGTCATGCACCTCCTGTGGAGTACTCTATATTTCTTGGACCTCCAACTTTGTTATCCTTTCTTGAAGCTACTAGATGGTCTCAGTGAGCTTTGCCACTTGAGCCTCGACCGACTCCTGGTCTTCCTGTGCCAAGCCTAGCATGGAGCGATATGATTTATTCATTTCTTCTTTGACTATGGCTCCTTCTACGAGCAACTTCTCCTTTTCTCTCTGTATTTGGGATATTTCCTCCTAGATAATTGCCTAAAACTCTTCTTTCTCATTTTCATAGGTGATTACACAGTATGCCACTATGCGTATTTGTTCTAGGGCTTCATCCTTCTCTTGTTTCAAGGCTTATGTAGCCTTCTCCTTTTCTTCCTGTTTTTTCTGAAACCGGGCCTCTGTCACATATGCGATTATTCTCAATTGGGATGGTGTTGAGTACTCAACACACCCTAAAAATCCTATGTCAATTTTCCACTTTTTGGGTACCACTTGATCTTTGCACCATCTGAATTTGATTTTCCTTTTCAAAAAACATTTTTCCTTTGCTTGTTCTCTTGACTCTCATCAGTAATCAGGTTTGTGAAACTCTAAAAAAACCCATTAATTAAAATGGATTAGCACTTAAATAAGGAATAAACATCCAAAACACTTCACCCAACATGCTCAAAGGTTCGACATCAGAAGATATTAAAAGGTTAAAAGGAATCACTCGAAAAACCTCAGTCGTTGAGCATCGATCTTCACTAGTATCGGCGAAAGGAAGTTTTGTTTCATGACAAGTATCACATATAGAGATCTATGACATCTGATCCCCTTCGACATCGGTAAAAGGAGAAGGGAGTGATGGTTAAAAGGAAAGGAAACGATATCGTCAATAGTCGACACCTGATGCGCTTGTCGAAATCGAAGAAAACAGAATCACGACGAACACTGTGACCACGCTAAATTTTTTTCCCAATCACTGATTCCCGAAGAATTTCGACATCAAATGTTTTTTGAAGATGCTAACCCAAAGGAAAATACGTGATAGTTTTATCCTGGGTCATCAATCCCCGACACCTTTTTTGCAGAGGCGATCCCAGGTTTAGTTCAAAAATGCACAAATTGAAGAAATTCTTGACTCTGACTAATACTCATGAGTTAAGATACCGATATTCATTGCCATGTGTCCCAAGCCATTTTTGCCACATCAGCATCGTACAATGAAATTGATCGGCGTCAGAGGTTTTTCACAGAAGGTTATCAACAAAATACCCATAACACATTATCGATCCTCGATCTGCCCACTAGGAAAGCAACATGATGGGACATTTTAGCGTTAGACACGTTTAGATTTGGAGCATTTAAAGGACTAATTAATTCCAAATCTCACATTAGTTGCTACTTCGTGCAGGAATCAAAAGGGGTCGTTTGAAATTACTAATTCAAAACACCACCCTCCGCGCCTCCACCATCAACCCATGATGAATTAAATTTGCAAAGATTCGGCAACAGATTGTATTTAATTTCACTCATCACCCGAATTAATTGGTCGATGTGACACAATAATTTATTCCTCGTTTAAATTCTATTGAGACACTATAAATGAAACCATTCTGCGCATAAAGGAATTTCATAGCATCCATAGGAGCGAGATGAGAAATTCACAAGCTTTTGAGATCCCATGAGTATCAAACAACTAGGTATAGAAAACATTACAGGAACAATACCTCCACAAAAACCAACCACCATATGATATCTGAGAGCATCGAATCTAAAGGAACCAGAATTCAGAGAAGGCTCTTCTCCAAGGGTGGAGAAACTACTAGAATTTTCTCCAAGACCAGAACCGGTTATTAAAGCATCCACTAAGAAGGATTTCATTCAACCTCCAGCCTTCGGTAACACATAGGCTAACATAGGGACGAAGACAACACTCCCACATTGGGTAGAACTTTTCAAGAAGATTAGCTGGGAGGAATTCCCTGAATACACCCCACACAATGACCCAGATGTGAGAGCGCTCGACGACCAGGTATTCCCAAATATTTGATGGTCATCCTTGCACATGGTTGCAAGAAGAACCCAGGTGTTTCCTTATATAAAGTTTTTGTAGTTACTCATCAACCACATGGACACACAAAAGTTCCTAATCAATGATGATGATGGTGGATGTGTCGAATGTTTCCTTCTAGTAGAAGTCCATAAGTACTACAAGATTAGAGACCCAGAGGAGAGAATGAATACTGATTTCGTGGTAAAATTTTACAAGCTCCATGACACCAGCCGAGTGATGGCCTCATGGTGGTGAGAAGATAAGAAATTCACCAACCGGACCTCTGGCTGGTACCAAACAAACAACTTAAGAGAACCTTACATCTTCCTAACAGCACTCATCTGTTGGTTGTATGGTGAGAAAGAGTGCTCCAGGTTTTCAGAGAAGTGGATGCCTCTAGAATGCATAGTAGCTATATCCAGTAGTAGATTCAATTGTGGAGCCATTATTTCAAAGTAGTTGAGCATCTGCATACAACAGGCTCACACACCGAAATAAGGGGAGACTCTAGCCTTCTACATGGCATCCTACTTGTTGAATGTCATGTGCACCAGAAACATCTTCGCTGGCATGAACTTAAGCTGGCACATCGTGGAGCTCTCGATCCATGTGTATTTCGTCATCCTGTGGGAGAAAATGTACAAAAAATCATACTCCCTCATCTGCGATGAATTCATCGCACAAATTCATTTTATTCTTTTCAATAAAGAGTGTCTAAGATTGTCGGCTGCGGCCAAAAAGATGATAGAAAATATTGGTCACTGGTATCTAGATGAGCACGATACCTGCATCAGGGTTTTCAGGGCCATCAGAGCACCACACCTTTTACCTATGCATGTCCCCGATCAACTTGTTGTGGGGGAAATATTCTACTAGACCATCCTACAAGGTTACAACACTTCCCTGGTGAAAGATAAGAAACAAGAATTTATACCTTGTGGATTCCATATAAGTTTCTACCTGGTAAAAGAAACCACCCAAGTTAAGCAAGAAGGACTAAGTTAATTAGAGTTCTATTTCTATACCGATTGTTTCTGCAAACATGACCCAAAAGTTCTAGTCCTTAAACATGCTTCTCAAGTGTCATCCTGTTGGCCATATGCCTATGACAAATTTGAAGATGAGGTCTTCACGAAAAATGCTCAAGATTGGGATGAAGTTATGGCAAGGATGGTCGACACCAAGATGACTAGGTTCAGATCCATGAGCCTGGCTGAACAAACAAAAATCCTAGAACAATCAGGTCAAAAGGCCCTCAAAGTCAGAGAAGAAATTCTAGTAGCCGAAGCAACAAAAATCCCTCACATGACCCCGGTGCAAGATAGAAGTTCCCCTGAAGATCAGGACATGCAGGAGAGGGGGTTACTCATGTTAGAAGATGCGCAGTGGATAATTGATCAGCTGCAAGATGAACTAAACATCCTAAACATGGCAAGGCTCCCTGAGGAAAATCTGGATAGAAGCTAGATGGGCCCAAGCGACATTGAATTCATAGATCTTGATGAAATTACTGGGTTAGATGACCCTGAGTTTACAACACCATCGACCGGGTCACCGACGGACATTTCAGCTTAGCTAGGGACCATCGAAGCATTGTAGAGGACTGGTGCATCCAACCCCTTAAGTGAGATGATAAATATATATGATGATGATGAAAGCCCAGAATTATCTCTTGCGACCCATGTGCATATTGGAGAAGAAAAGGGAATAGAGAATACATCTTCCCCTATTCCTGATGCCCAAATCTAGGAGGTTCTGCAGAAAGAAAAAGAAGCCAATTTTTTCCTTGACACTAAGTTTCCTGATGCATCAAATACCCAAGCAAACAGTCTGAAGGACAAGCCAAAGGAAGAAGCCCCATAGAAGGAAATCGACGTCTCAACAGTCGATGAACAAGTAAGCATTGATTCTATCCCTGATTCCTCTATTTCAATCAGTACTCAAACCCTGGATGAGTGATGGAAAGAAGATGGGCCTTACACACACAACGAGGAAGTTTAAGAACCCAATCTTGAACAAGTATATACCATCGAAATTTTGGGAAATACACTCACCTGGGGAGATCAACAAATCCTCGAACCCATGGGGAGATCAAAAAATTAGCTGACATACATGCCATATATTATGATCATAAAAGGAAGGCTATCGTCTAGAGAACCACAAAGAAGAGGAGAATTACTTCAGATCACTCCATCTTCATCACTACTGAGTAACATCTGATCAACAAAGAGCATGCTAAGACCTCTAAACTCATCGGCATAGGGATGAAAATCACAGACGCCACTCTAGACAGAGATAAAAGAGATGAAGAGGAGTTGGCCGCTTCCATAAAGGAATTAGAACATTTGCGCCACTTGGAGAAATACTATCAGGACACCACACAGGTCGCGGTGTTCCTAAGGAGCGAATTCTAGGAGGCCTACAGGAAATTTGTAGATGAGAGACACCTATTCACTGCAAGGAT